>MVAK01000085.1:42959-91967 GCA_014825535.1 Cystofilobasidium bisporidii | reverse complement strand
CCTCTCCACTGCCGGCACACTGTCTCCCGCCTCTGTCCCCCTCTTCGACCACTGGCGCGCCCTCATGCCCTCTTACGGCCTCTTCTCCCGTCTCTTGTCGCTCTCACTCCTACGGGCGCGTGCTCGCATCTTTGCCTTTTAGTTTCGCTCCCCTTCTCCACTCCTGACTCCTCCTCTCCCAAAGCTCCAGAACTCCTAGCCTCTTGTCCATAGACCTGCCCTAGCCATTGCATGCCCGTTACACCCTAAGCAGAAGGAAGGGAGGGAAGGCACGAGGAAGGGCCGTTTGGCTGTCCGGGCAAAGCGCGGCCGCCGCGGCTGAAAAACCAAAAACCCAGCGCGCAGGAAACGAGCCAATGAGAGCCAATTTGTGCACGGAATAGGTTTATGCACGGAATAGACAAGGAATACTATTAGGGTTCTCGTGCCTCAGCAGCGCGCTCACCCAGACCTGAGGCCGCCGGCCGGTGCTGTAGGGCACCTTGCTGAGGTACAGAGCGGCGTATAGACGCACGCTCTCGCATGCGAGCAGCATGGAGCGGAGGAGCAGACGACGACGGCGGCGGCGGCGGCGGCGCCGCTGTTGATGCTGCGGGGACAGTTTCATCGTGAAGGGGCGGCTGAGAGCGGCCGCCGAGCGGACGCGTGACGGAGGGCTGACGGGGGCGGGGGGGAGAACAGGACATGGGAGAACGAGGAAAATAAGCTGGCGCCCGGGAGGGTCGAGCTCGGCGCGTCGCGAGCGCGTCCGACGCGTCGACGGAGTGACGCGCGGCTCTTGTGCAAATGCATTCTTTGGTCTCTCGATCGCCTGCTGCGCGCGTCCACCACGCGCGCGCCGCGTTGCGGGAGAGCTCGCCATCGTCAGGGCCGGGACAGCGGGGCACAGCTGGCTAAAACCCCCGCGGCCCAAGCAGGACGGCTGATATTCTCAATTCAATCAGCTATCGAACAGGCTCAAAAAAACGCAGGAAGAGCAAAAGAATGTCACTTGTCTGAATCGAACAGGCGACCTTACGATCTTCAGTCGTACGCTCCACCAATTGAGCTAAAGTGACCAAGATGTCGGCAGAGTTAAAAATGAGATGCAATGACATTTTCAAACACAAGTCGATCCTTCGCTCCCCCATGATGCCCAGAACAGAGACACTTACTTGCCCCAGGCTTCACTCCTGTCATTGTCTCACCATCTGCACCCCCTTTTTGCACCCATCGGCTCGCCATCCCACACGAATGTGCTTCTCGAGGACATCGGGTGATCACAATCCGTTCAAGATAAAAAAAAGGCATCTTCGGAGCCGGTTGAACGGCGTCATTTGATCACCGCTTCAGAATCAGTCCACGATCTTGAGATTTCTTCCGATGGCGCAACATGTCAAATTCTGGACGCTCGCCGGTGCTGGCAGTCGAGGCAAATGAGCCTGAGTCTGTCTTTCGCCGTCTGAAGCTCCTCTGATGCTCTAGGGCCAATAAGAGGCAATGGCTGGAGTGACCACGAGACAACACGTACAGCAGAGGAGGCCAAAAATTTTGCAGACTCAATAAGCAAGGAAATTCGTCGACCAGGTATAAATGGAATGAGTCAATTGGCGCGGAACCACAGAGGTTGAGGACGAGAGTGAGAATGTTGTCCGAGTGGAAAAAAGGATTTTGTTGTGACTACGAGCCAGCAATTGGACCACGTGCTAAGAAGGAATCTGCGCGTGTGGCCGCCCGAGACCCGGCCGACGTCGCCGCTTTTGTACGCTTTTTCGACGCCGACCTCTTCTGCGGCCGAGGCCATCGCAAATTGAAGGTCGAGACAGTCGAATACCCGTCCTGCTCGCACTACAAGCGACGGGCGGGACCCCATCCGCGGCTATTGGCATCTTCAAGTTCAACCTCAAAGACCGTTCTCTCTTCATCCAACACCTCCTGAACCAACTCACCACTTCAATGATACTGTCGGAGACGCTGAAGGTTTTTGCAGGGCACGCGCAATGCGCAGACACGAGTGCTGCAGAATCTTGCTATTTGTCATTCCAATTCATCCGTCAGCTCATGAAGAGGAATTCATGCAAATGAGCAATTGACAAGGTGACATCGCTCACTTTGATCAACAGTCAGTCGACCTGGAACGAAGAAAACGCCGACCCACCGATTGCACGCCCACCGCCCGACGTTCAGCCACGTACTCAAATTGGCCGTCATTATCGAACATAATGCTGAGGTTGTATCTTGGAGAACAATGACAATGCAACAACTCAGATATTGGGCTGTGCCAGGCAGTCAGCGGCCCGTGAGTGTGACTTTATCGGGTCAGGATGAAGGCATGTTTCGTCTCTCTTGTTCAGCTTTGTGTCTAAGTGTGAGCACTAGATAGACGAGAGTCGGTCGGGTTTGAGCAAAAGACAAGCGACAGATCAACGAGATGCCGGCAGCGGCGACAGATCGACGAGTTGCCGGCAACGGCGAGAGATCAACGAGATACCGGCAGCGGCGAGAGATCATCGAGATACCGGCAGCGGCGAGAGATCATCGAGAAGAAAGCAAAAAGGTAAGTCGTAGTCAGACGCTCCGCCATTGAGCCACTCGGCCGAGTATTGAATGTGTGATGAAACTTTAGACCAAGGCAGGACTCGAACCCGCAACCTCCTGATTACACTCGGTGATGCCGCAACCGTTAGGCTAGCGAATCTTGTTGTGAGCTGAGTTTTGCTTAACACAATGCATCTTGCACAAAAACGACCCTACGTTGGCGAGCCAGCTGCCCGCAACACACCTGGTGCACCCCTGTGCGAAGCGACCGTCATCCGGTCCAAGGACTCTCTGCTTGAGATAACAGAAAGTCATTGAAAGTAGAGAGCCAGCGATTACTGTCAACTTGCCCTGCCCTGCCGTCAGTCGGTCGGCCTCTCGAAGGAGCCGCGTCCCGAACGCAAGCTTCCGCCCAACACATCTCCACATCTCGACCCCTGCTTAACCCCACACCCCCGACCAACCTCTCCAAGATCATGTCCTACGGCTCCTACGGCGGCAGTGCAGGCGGCTGTGGGTCAATTCTCTTGCGGATTATGCTTGCCCTGCTGCCGTCGTCATGATCGCAGCGCGCCGTCCGAGCCATCTCAGCTGACCACCGCTCCGACGCGCGACCTCCTTCTCTCAAGCATACAGCTACAACGGCCAGAGGCCCGACCCCTGGCGTCCCTCTGGAGGGTACGGTGGAGGTACCTCGTACAGCTCGAGCGGAGGAGGCTGTGAGTCTTCCAATCTCCTCACGCACGGTGCCGGCCTTTGCCCTGGAGCTGACTCCCTCGCCCTCTCTCCTCCCTCCCTGGCCGGCTGCAGATGGCAGCCGCTCGTGTGCGTCCTTTCCTCTGTATTCTGCCTCATTGAGCGCTCTGAGCTGATTCACCTTCCGGATGTGGTAGACGGCGGAGGCGGCGGCGGCTACGGCACCGGCGGCGGCACGATGGGCGGGTGGGGTAGCGGCAGGGGTGAGGCTGTGGGTTACGATGCCTACCCTCCTCGCGGTGCGTCCGCACTGCTTCCCTTTCGCCCTCCCTGATTCTTCTTTGACCAGCCGACTGACTCCTTCTGCACTGCCGTTTTGCACTGTCAGGCGGCGACAGGATGGGCGAGCTCGGCGCAGGTTCCAGGTCGGCCCAATTCGACGTCGCGTCCCTCCCTCGCTTCGACAAAAACTTCTACATCGAGGACCCGGCCGTGACAAGCAGGTCGGAGGAGGCGGTCCAGCGCTTCCGAGACGAGAAGCAGATCACCGTGCGCTTCCCTTCCTACATGCCCCCGCGCCGCCCCGACAAACGCACTCACTCATGCGCTGACTCGACCCCCCCCCCTTGTCACTCTTCCCCGCCTGCCACCAGGTCACTGGCCAGGGGGCCAAGTCCCTTAAGCCCGTCACCACGTTCGAAGAGGCCGGTTTCCCTCCCTACATCATGTCAGAGCTCATGGCGCAAGGCTTTCCAGCCCCGTCCCCCATTCAAGCCCAGGCCTGGCCCTACGCGCTGAGCGGACGCGACATGGTGTCGGTTGCCGAGACCGGTTCCGGAAAGACTATCGCGTTTGCCCTCCCGGCCATGTGCGTCTCGCTCTGTTGCGTCTTGCCCCCGTCGTCCGCAGCGTGTTTCTAGTTCGCTGACGCTTCCTCACGCCCGCCGCCTCCGACTCAGGGTCCACATCAACGCTCAGCCCCTGCTCGGCCATGGAGAAGGGCCCATTTGCCTGATCCTTGCCCCGACTCGCGAACTCGCTGTCCAGATCCAGGCCGAATGTACCAAGTTTGGCAAGTCGTCGCGCATCCGCAACACGGCCGTCTACGGTGGCGCGCCCAAGGGCGGCCAGATTCGCGACCTCGAGCGAGGCGCCGAGATCGTCGTCGCTACGCCCGGCCGGCTGATCGACATGCTCGAGGGCGGTAAGATACGTCTCATGCGGGTCACGTACCTGGTCATGGACGAGGCTGTGAGCCTGTCCTTTGCTTGAATCCGCGCGCCGAGGTCGATTCGCTGATCCTTCGCTTGCCTTCCGTCTCGCAGGACCGCATGCTCGACATGGGCTTCGAGCCCCAGATCCGCAAGATTGTCGCGCAACTGCGGCCGGACCGACAGACGCTCCTCTTTTCGGCGACGTGGCCGAAGGAGGTGCAGCGGCTGGCTGCCGACTTCCTCAAGGGTTCGTCTTCCACTTTCCCCTTTCCTCCCCTCCTTCGTCGGCGTCTCACTCACGTCCGATTTCACGCCTATCCATACCACTTCAGACAACGTCCAGATCAAGATCGGTGCGACCGAGCTCTCGGCCAGCCACAACATCAAGCAGGTCGGTCCCATCTGCCTCTCACGACAACTCGAGCTCTGCCAAAGCCGCACGATGCCCGGTGCTGATAATCAAGCCTCAACGTGCAGATCGTCGAGGTTTGCTCCGGCTTCGACAAGCGCAAGCTGCTGGTCGGGCACCTCGACCAGATCGCCCAGACGAACGGCAAGGTTCTCATCTTTGTCGGCACTAAGCGCTCTGCTGACGAGATCACCCGGTACCTGCGACAAGAGTGCGTGCAGCCCTGCCCTCTCGTCTCCGTCCTGGCCTGTCAGCACGCTGAACTCTCCCGTGCCCCCAACCCCCGAATCCCCGAATGAACTCCACCCTCTGAAGTGGCTGGCCGGCGCTGGCGATCCACGGCGACAAGGAGCAGCGCGAGCGTGACTGGGTGCTTGAGGAGTTTCGTGCCGGCAGGTCACCCATCATGGTCGCCACGGATGTGCGTCCAGCCATCTGCTCTCGTCCTCCTTCTCCGTCTTCCTCCTGGGCTGACCTTTTTGCATTTGCCTCTTGCGCCACCTGCAGGTCGCCTCTCGAGGACTTGGTCTGTTTCCCTTGACTCACCCCACGAACCTGCCGGTGCAGTCAGATACCTCGGCGGCGAGCGATGCGCGCTCAGAACCTCCCTTCAAGGCGGCTCCTCTCGCTTCTCAGCCGACTCTGACGACGGGCGGTACACCGCAGCCGCGCTAGCGCTCGCTCAAAGGCTCGACAGTCCTTTGCCATGCGCCAGCGTCGTTGACGTGTCGGCCGTCGTTGGTTCATCGCTCCCTCTTCGAGAGGGCGTCGAGACTGTAGCCTACCTCCAGGACGTCTGCGCCGCGTCCTCCGAGCTGAGGCCTGACTGACCTTGCACTCTCACCCGACTTGGGTTTCGCTCTCGACCCTACTCGCTGATCGCTGACACGGCCTTGACATTCCTTGCCACGCCCCGCCATCGTCACCCAACCCGCTTCTCTCCGCGTGGCCTTCGCTCATCCCTCGATCCCTCCCCGTCTTCTTGCCTCTTTTTCTCGACGACTTCAGAGTACGTCTCGTGATTTAGACAATTCACCAACCCCTTTTCCTGCCCATTTCCACTTGCTGATCCCTGTCAGCCCTCCGGTGTCTGTCCTTGAGTGCAGCGTCAAGGACATCAAGTTCGTCATCAACTACGACTTCCCCAGTACGTTTCTCGCGTTTATCCGTTTGCCCTGCTCGTCGCTATCGTCGCCAGTGTTAACGGGCGATCGTGTTCCATCCTTGCAGACAACTGTGAGGATTACGTCCACCGCATCGGCCGGACCGGTCGCGCGGGCTCCAAGGGCACCGCCTACACGTTCGTCACCTCCATTGACCTCCTGCTGTATATCGGACTCTGACGCCGCAGGTATCTCTCCTTCCTCGAAGCTACTTCACGGCGGACGATTCCAGCAAGGCCCGCAGTTTGATCGACATTCTGCGTGAATCGGGCGCCGAAATCCCGCGCGAGCTCGAAAGCCTGAGCGGCTTCGGCGGCGGGGGTGGCGGCGGCGGACGACGGCGCGGTGGGGGTGGAGGCGGCGGCTTCGGTGGAGGAGGCGGTTACGGCGGAAGTGGTTATGGCGGTGGTGGATACGGAGGTGGAGGAGGTAGTGGGTACGGCGGCAGCAGCGGAGGGGGAGGAGGCGCTTGGGGTACTAGCGCGCGCTGGTAGGCCACCCTAAGCTCAAGACAAGCCCCGACCGGCGGAGGGAGGCGTGTACCACGGTTAGGCGACCCTTCCCTCTGCCGCCAACATGCCAGCCAATTTCTCGTCCTCGACTGCCTTTGCTTCATGATCAACCCATGCTTCTCATCTTGAGCGAATTTCTTTTCATAGTCGCACGCCCCTTTAGGCGAAGGCCTCCAGCGACAGCGCAAACGAGTCGAGGGCGGCAGCCTGAACGAGCGCGAGCTCTGCAGACTCTAGCAGATGGTTGCCGTGAGGGATCGGCGGCGGGGCGTCAAGCTGAGGGGAGAGCAGAGGTTAGCGTGACGATCGTCAAGACGGGCCTAGACGGAGGACGCGATGTACCCATTTCGAGATGCGGAGCGAGCCGCCGAGCTTGAGTAGTCGGTTGAGCATCTCGCTGCAGACGACGTCGCCTTGCAAGCTCCCATTCTCCAGCAGTGGTGGCAGCAGGTGGACGAGGGCAGGCAGCCTGGATGACAGGTCCGAAATCTCGTCCGTCTGGGCGGCGTCGAGTGGCCCAGTGACGGCGTCGGCAAGCAGCGTGGGCAGGCGCGTGATGATGCGCACGAGATCGAGGATGACCTGCAGGGAGATGCATGCAGCAGAGGAAGCATCAGCAAAAGCGACGGCACCGTCGGAAGGAAGGTCAAAGGTCCGACGCACCAAACCCGTGGTCGCCCAATCACTGACGGCAACCGACTTGAGCGGGGCGAGCAGCTCCGCTGCGAGCTCAAAGTCCTCGCGGAGAAGCGCCTCGGGCACAAGCTCGCGGATGCAAACAGCGCAGGCCAGGTCGTACAGCTTGGCGTCGACGAGGTGGAAGTAGCGACCGTAAGGGTCGCCTTCATAGTTAGCGGTGTTGGCCTGGGGAGAGAAAGCAGCCATGACGCGAGAGGCAGGTCAGCCAGGGGCCGTCTCCGAGCGGAAGAGCAAAGGAGCCGGGAACGAACCTTGGCTTCCGATAGCCACTCCTTGGGGACGAGCAGTATCTCGACGACGAAAGACTCTTTCTCGGCACTGGACCCAACGTTACGGAAGAGGACATCCTGGACAGCCTTCTTGCGCCTGAAGAGAAGACGCGAGCAGGCGATGCGACGTCAGCGATCGGCAAGTAGTCTCGAGACGCTGGACAGGAAAGCAGGTAGAACGCACGACTCTGGCAGCTCGAGATGCAGCAGGACGAGGACGGCCTGGTCCCAGAGCCCGAGCTCTTCAAGCTGGGCGGCGTAGCTCGACGTCAGGGCGTTGGCGGCGGCGCTGTACCCGAGCTCGCCCGCCGTGAGAGTGGGCTGGCGGTCGGCAAAATCGCGCGAGCGCAGGACGAGCGACAGGACCGTGTAGAGGTGCCACGAAAGCCGGAAGTCAAGCGGCGTCGGGCCAAATGTTGACGGATCAAGCACGCGCTCCAGAGACGTCGCCGTGTCGGCGTACAGGTTGAGCAGCAGGTAGAGGGCGTCGAGCGTCTGAGGTGGCGTATTCCACCGGCGGGCCTCGGCGGTCGAGAGCGACGACTCCTGGTACCACGGCACGGGTAGCGCTGGCGCGTGCGTCGACGCTAGCGCGTCCTGGTAGCGCTGCAAACCGTCCGAAAGGTCGGCGTCAAAGGGCGAGCCGTACCAGAGGTGAAGGCCAAACGCGCGCTTCCAATCGAGCCGCTCCGGAATGAAGACTTCGGGGGCGGCGTCGACTCGGTCGAATGAAGCGCTACCGTCCGACGTGCCCACCATGCCGGCGAGGAGCGAGTAGATTTTGCGGTACTCGGGCGAGATGTCGCTGTCGATCCGGTGAGCCTTCCACTTCTCCAGCTGGAGCGCCACCTCGTCGCGGAACGCCTGGTTGGCGCCGATCCGCGCGATGAGCGTCGCGAGCCGAACGTCGCCCGCGTCGAGAGCCGTCTGCGATGCACGCTCGACCTGGTGCCCCGAGAGCAGGGCAAAAACGCGCGAGGGCCCGTTCTCCTGATTGGAGAGCAGATCTTGATCGACAGCGCCGGACACGGAGGATTCGAGCCACTTGGAGACCGCCATCTTGCGCCGCAGGAGCAGCACGCGGTTCGACAGCTGGCCCGAGGCGTCGGCGGGGAGCTTGAGGTCAATCTCGTCAAAGAGGGCCGAGCCGAGCCGCAAGAGCTGGGCCTCGAACGATTGATCGTCGGCACCGAAGGAAGACGAGAAGTGGTGGAAACGGAGCTCGCCGGACGGCCGGGCGACGGGGACGCCGTCCTCGAACAAGACCTCCGTGTGGTCGAGCTGGACCTTGAGTACGCGGGCGGCCTTTTCGCTCTCGGTCGCCTGCGGACGATAAGAAGCAAGAGTCAGAGCCCGAGCGAGGGGCGAGACCTAGCGGGCCCAGGGAGACACTCACCTGGTCGCGCGAGAGTGCCGGAATGTGCTCGATGACGAGCTTTGTCGATGAGGACGAGGACCTGTGCAGGAGGTTGAAACTTGCGGTCAGTCTACCGGCGAATAGCGACGACATACACGAAGTGAAAGACGCACGATGGGTCAGAGGCTCGACCGGTTTTGCCAAAGTGGACGAGGACGCCGCCCGGGCCGAAGCCGGCGCGGAAGGACTTGTTGAGCTGGAGTTTTGTCACCTCGAACGAGGCCAGGCTCGGGTGGGGCGGGACATCGCGCGGATCGGGCTGAACAAAGCGGCTGCTGAGTGCTTGGAGAGAGTTTGCGTCGAACCCGAAGGAGTATTGCTGCAGAGCGGGCGTGAAGCAGAAGTGAGGGGTACCGGGAAGGGGGGTGGGGGTCAACACGAGGAGTTTTGAGAAGAGCAGAGCAGCAACAGCAAGCACGCACCTGGAGTGCGCCTACAGGAAGCGAATCGTTAGTGTAACTGGTCGGGAGAAGGTGTTGATCGGAGGATGAGGAAGGGTGTTGGAAGGGAAAGTGCCTCTTCGCAGTCGCGCCCACGGGGGCGAGCCTCGAAGGCCTGGGAGTGACGTCGGCCGCACGTCCCTCCCCGCTACCAAAAAAAGAAGCCTGCATGACCTGGACCTTGCGCGGCTCGGCGCCGGTCGCCGCGCTCCATGGCGGCGGACGGGCGTCAATCGTCGGTGGCGCGTCGTCTTCGTCCGAGGCGACGGAGGACGAGTACGAGTCAACCGACATCGAGGGCGAGCCGCCGCTGCCGGAGTCATAGGCATCCTCGTCGGAAGAGAGGTCGGCGTCCGAGGTCGAGACGGCCGATGGCGAGTGCGACACCCGCTTCGTGCGGCTGCCGACGACGGCGACGGCGGACGAGGGCTTGGGGGGCGATACCTGTTGCTGGCGGATCGCCTCCTGCTCCTGCTCCTCCTCCTCTTCTTCCTCCTCATCGTCGCTGCCGAGCAGGCCGTAGCGCGAGAAGTGCTGAACCTTGAACACCCACGTGCCGGGCTCGGCCTCGTAGCTGACAAACTCAGTTTCGGCCATGCCCTTCAAGATGCGCAGGTGCTGCTTCATCCGGGGGTTGCCGACGTCCTTGATCGGCTCGCGCGAGGCCTTGTCAACGGGCCAGCACCTGTGGAGCGTAATGCGGGCTGGGACGTTGAGCCCGGTGCCGCGCGGCGCCTTGGGCACGGTGTCCGGGTAGACCTCGCACATCTTTTCCGCGAACAGGACGATCCCGCCGGGGATGTCGCGGATCGCGGGGACGGACGTCAGGTCGACCGGCGCGAGGAACGCCACCTCGCCGAAGCCCTTGCGGCCGACGACGAAGTTGGATAGAGCCGTCAGGTCCTGGTAGCCAAAGCGGACGAGGTCGTCAATGTCGGGCTTGGTGTAGTAGTCGCCGTGCTGGAGCGGCGGCTTGGGCGGCTTGGGCGCGGCCGGAGCCGGCGAGGTAGGGGCAGCGGCGGCCGGCGCCGGCGTCGTGGTCTGCGCGATGGGCTTCTTGAGGGCCATGGCTGGCGAACCCTGTGCCAAAGGGGCGGGGCCGCCAGCGCTGTTGCTAAGTCCGCCGCTGGAGCCGCGCGAGGCGTTGAGGACGTCGGCACCATCGACCTTGTGATTGAGCACGAGCTTCTTGACGCTCTGGCGCGCAACGAAAGCGCCCGGGCTACCCGGGTCCGTCAGGCCGCCTGGCGAGCCGCTCCTAGCGCCGGCAGACGACGAGAGCGAGGGCGACTGGTTGAAACCGCGCAGGCGGGGAAGGTTCTTGCTGCCCGTCAGCGCACGCGAGCGCGACGCCAGCCCGGGCAGCGGCGTCTTCTTCTCGGGTGTGTCTTGGACAATCGGCCAAACCGAGGTCGTCTGGTCGAACAGCGGGTTGCGACCGTAGGGGTTCTGGTCGACCGACGCCTGTAGGCTCTGCTGCAGCGGCTGCTGCTGTTGCTGCTGCTGCTGCTGGCCCTGTTGCGTGAGCTGCTGCTGCTGTTGCTGGGGCTGGCCGAAGCCTCCAAAGCCGGTCGAGGGCTGGGCCGCCGGTGCGCTGCCGCCGAAGAGGCCACCGCCGCCGGTCGTCGACCCGCCGAGGCCCCCGCCGCCGAACAGGCCGCCACTGGTCGCGGGCTTGGCGCCAAAGAGCGAGCTGCCGCCGGCCGTGTTGTTGTTGGCCTGCGGCTGGCTGCCAAACAGGCCGCCGCCGGTCTGAGGGGCGGAGCCGCCGCCACCACCGAAGAGGCCGCCGCCCTGTGCGGGCTGGCTAGGGGCTGAGCCGAAGAGGCCGCCCGTGGGGGCTGGCGTGGCAGGCTTCTGGCCAAAGAGACCGCCCCCTCCTCCGCCGAAGAGACCGCCGCCCTGGGCAGGCTGTTGCTGCTGCTGCTGCTGGCCGGCCGGCTGCGCACCGCCGCCAAAGAGCGACGACGTGTTGCTCGCACCCGCGTTGCCGAACAGGCCGCCACTCTGGCCAGGCTGTTGCTGCTGCTGGTTCTGCTGAGTGTTACCGAAGAGCCCGCCGGACGCCGGAGGCTGCTGCTGCTGCTGCTGCTGCTGGGTGTTACCGAATACTGCAAGGGGGGGGGAGGGGCATGCATAGGAAGGGGTTCGATCGGTCAGTCTGAGCATCACAGCAGCGCGCGCGAGGCGAGGGAAAGGGGACCATGATGGAGAAACAGGACGCACGTCCGCCGCCGCTCGATCCGCCACCGCCAAAGAGGCCGCCACCCTGTGCCGGCTGCTGGGCAGGCGCTCCAAACAGGCCGGTCCCGGCCGGCTTGGGCGGCTGAGCCCCAAAGAGCCCTCCCCCTCCGCCGGCCGGCTGGCTGCCGAACAGGCCTCCGCCGGTCGCCGGCTGCTGTTGCTGCTGCTGGTTTTGCTGACCGAATCCGCCGAACGTCGACTGCTGCGGCTGCTGCGGCTGCTGTTGCTGACCGAATCCGCCAAACCCAGTCGAGGGCTGGGCAGCCGGTGCGCCGAACGCAGGCGCAGGCGTGGAAGCGGCCGGGGCGCCGAACCCACCAAAGGCAGGCTTGGGGGGCTGAGCACCAAAGCCCGTCGCCGCAGGTTGCTGGGCTGACTGGCCAAAGCCTCCTCCGCCGCCCCCAAACAGTCCGCCGCCGCTGCCCGAGGCGGGTGTCGAGCCGAACGCAGGGGTCTGCTGGGCCGGTTGACTGCCAAAAAGCCCTCCGCCGGCAGGCTTAGGCGCGCCGAACGCGTTGCTCGTCCCGCCGCCGAAAAGACCTCCGCCGGTCGAAGCAGGGGCGGCTGGCTGAGCGCCGAAGCCGCCGAATCCGCCAGTCGCACCACCGAAGCCGGTGGCAGCAGGCTGAGCCTGCGGGCCCTTGCGGCCCTGCTCGTAGTCGCGCACGCGCAGCTCCTGCAAGATGGAGAAAAGAAAAGCGGGGAGGGGATCAGATGATCGGAGGAGGGGAAGCGGTCAGCACTCGTAGCATGGAAGGCAGGCAGAGCAAGGGGGCCGAATGGATGGCTAGGCTGTCACGCACCTCGAGCGACGCCCCGCGGTAGTCCGGCATGGCCGTGATCGTCTGATAGTAGTCGTTGTTCTTGACGCCAGTGTTGGGGTCCTGGTCCTGCGTCGCACTCCACGCCGGCTGCTGGGTGCCGTTCGGGGGGACGTCACCTGGGGGTGCGTTGACTGGTGAGTCCACGTGCGGCCCGAGGGTCAGGGAGAAGTCAGCCTTTTTGCTTTGGGCAACAGGGAAAGAAGGAGGGAGAGCAACGCACCTCCCTGCGGCTGGCCGAAGAGCGTCATCTTGCCAGCACCGGCACCGCCGAATCCTCCTGCACCCTGCTGGGCCGGCTGCCCGAACCCGCCCGTCGAGGCGGCCGGTGCGGCTGCCCCGAACCCCCCGAAGCCGCCGCCGCTCGCCGAGGCTCCTCCGCCGCCAAACAGCCCACCGCCGCCCGTTGCAGGCGCGGGGGTCGACCCGAACGTCGAGGTGGGCGCTGCAGACGCGCCTCCGCCGAACCCGCCGAACGAAGGGGTCGAGGACGCGCCGAAGCCGGGTCGGGGCTGCTGGGCCGCGCCGCCGCCGAAGAGGGAAGTTTGGCCCTGGGGCTGCTGAGGCTGGCCAAAGCCTGAGGAAGGGGTCGAGCCGAAGCCTTGATCGCATGGAAGACGTGAAGGAAGAGGAGATCAGTTGGAGAAGAGGAGGGGGAAGGTGGAGGGTTGGCAGCGGGCCCGCAGGAGGAGGACGGGCTGGGGGCGGCGGGGGCGGGTTGAAGGAGAGGCGCGAAGGGGGGTTGGGACGGCCAAAGGGGCCGCGCGAGAGGGAGGATGAGGGGGCCAGCCCTCTCATCCGCTGCGACTATGGCACGCTGTGTTCCTCACACAGGAGTGTTCAACCATAGCCGGCAGCTAGGGCTGCAGGGAGAAAGAGGGAAGAGGGCGAGAGGAGAGGGAGGGAAAGGGGACGCACCGCCGGTCGAGCCAAAGCCGCCTGCCGCCGGAGCGCCGCCGCCAAAGAGACCGCCACCTTGCTGGGCTGGTTGCTGCTGCTGCTGCTGGTTTTGCTGGCCCCAGGCACTAGCTCCTCCGAACATGGTGACGAACGGTTGAGAGGGAAGGGAGTGAGAGAGGACGATGGAGGGTCAAGCAGAGGTCTGCGTGGGCTGAGAGCAACGATCTCTGGCTTGGGCAGAGAGCGACCAATTTCAAACTCCGCATCACCCAGCCCACACGCGCTGGCGCTCGCCCTTCCTCCCTTGAACCGCAACCCCCGCTCACACACACCATGTACGGCAGGGACTCCCAAGCCGACTCTGCTTACGGCCGTCGCGACAACGGCTACCCCCAGCACCGCACCGACCCATCAGGTGGAGACTCCCGCCCTCCTCCCCCTCCCCATTTCGACCGCCCGCCCCCTCCGCCCCACTTTGACCGACCGCCCCCACCGCACCACTTTGACCGGGCCGACCGAGGCGGCTACGGCGGCGATGGTGGTGGGTACGGCCCGCCGGGAGGTTACGGACCTCCAGGAGGGTACGGCGGTGGTGGTGGTCCTCCTCCGGGTGACCGAGGGTACGGCGGTGGTGGGGGAGGCTACGGCGGGCCCGGAGGCGGAGGAGGGGGCTACGGACCCGGGCAAGGAGGCGGGTACGGTCCTGGTCAAGGCGGCGGGGGAGGTTTCCGAGGCCCGCCTCCGACGCTCGCCGGCGGCAGCGAATACTTTGCAGAGTGCGTCACCTCTCCTCTACCTCTTGCCTTGGCCGCTGGGCCGACTGCTCGCTTAGCGCGTTGCGATGGGGGCTGATCTGACTCGACGTCTCCCTTCCTCCCATTCCTTGCACAGCCGCCGCAAGAAGCGCGACGAGATGGAGTTCTCGATCTGGCCGCCGTCGCCCAAGCGCGCCGCTGACGAGTTGCGTTTCCCTTCCCTCCCTCTGCTGTCCTTACATTGCCCCCCCTCCCCTCCTCCAGACCCTACCTCCTACCTCGCGCGCCCACAGCCCTGCTGACACCTTCGCCCAACCCGTGCTCTCGTCTTCGCTTAATCTCAATCCAGCCACAGCAGCAGCAAGCGCCGTCGCAATCGCTCCTCCCGCTCCCCTTCACCCCGACGCGACCGCGACCGGTCCTCGCGTCACAAGTCGAGCCGGCACCGCCGGCGGCGCCGATCGCCTTCGACGTCTGACTCGTCCGACTCAGAGGACGACAGGCGGAGCCGACGACGACGCCACCGTTCGTCCCGGTCCAAGTCTGCCCGGGCTGCAGACGAGGACGACGACGCCGAGCGCGCGGTCGTCGTTGCGTCTAAGGAGGCCGAGCGGCCGATGGGACTCATGGGGTCGGACGCGTTTGACGCGCCCGTCGGTCAAGCCGCAGAAAGTGACGACGACGACGACGACGTGGTCGGGCCGGTGTTGCCCATGTCCAAGGAGGAGAAGGCGGCCGCGCGGGGTGGAGAGTGCGTTTTGTTCCCTTCTCGCCTCTCCCGCCTCTCCACCCCCCCCCCCCCTTCCCCCTTCCCCGGCATCCTCAAACTGACCTCCTCGCCCTGTCCACTTCTCCTCCTTCTCAAACAACCAGCTTCGGTGGCCACCTCCGCCCAGGCGAAGGATCCGCCATGGCCGCGTTCGTCTCAGAGGGCCAGCGTATCCCACGCCGTGGAGAGATCGGATTGGCCTCGTCGCAGATCGAGCAGTTTGAGAGCCAGGGCTACGTCATGTCTGGCAGTCGGCACGCGAGGATGAACGCCGTCCGGATGCGCAAGGAGAACCAGGTCATCTCTGCCGAGGAGAAGCGGGGTAGTGCGTTGCCCCTTCCCCTTCCTCTTCTTCGCCTCTGTCGCCAGTCGCTGACCAGCTTTGCCCCTTACGCGCGCACTCTCCCAGTCCTCAAGCTCCAAGCAGAGGAAAAGGCCAAGCGCGAGAGCATGATCGTCTCCAACTTCCGCGAGATGGTCACGGACCGGCTGGAACAGGGCGCCGCCAGGCAGGGCCGGCAGTGAGGCGACGCGTACCCTCCCTGTAGCGTCTGTGACGAGGGGCTGGGGGGGGGGGGGGGGCTTCTGTACTGTGGTCATCGGAGATGTCAAAGAAAATGCGCTCCTTTCGGTATTTCTGCATGGTGTCCGCGGTACCTGTTGCCAATGTGAGCTATGCGACGATGCGGCCGCGTGGGAGGGCGTTGACCAGTGGATCCTCGGCGAGAGTCGAGTGCGCGACGGCAGGGCAGATTGAGGGTCGCCGCCGCCGCCCGCCGAACTCGTTGCGAGCCCCACCACCGACCCCTTCCGCTCGACCAACCCCCAATCCCTGAGCCTTAGAAGGGAAAAGTCCCCTCTCTGAGCACTCCTCAGCAATGTCCTCCCTCGCCGCCACTTCGTCTCTCTTCTCCCTCCCGCGCTCAGCAGCCCGACCGTCGACCTCCTGCTCGCTCGTCCGGCGGTCCTTCGCCTCCTCGCCGGCTCCCAAGGCGCCGTACAAGACGTCGACCGGCCAGGTGGCGATCCTGCCCGTCTATGTGCCCAAGCGGCCTGGCGGGGAACATTGCATGTTCAAGGATTTTGAGTTCCTCGACCGTCAGTCCGGCGCTTCTCTCTTGCTGTCCCTTTTTCGGTGGGCTGAAGTAGGCAGGGAGGAAGGAGACCTGCCTACAGCAGCAGCTAGCCGACGGGTCGCCCTTGGCCCTCTCCAGCCCGTTCTCGAGGGCCCGTAGCTGAAACTCATCTGTTTTCTTCTCCCTCGCACCGTCGCCGTCCTTATTTTGCCTTGCCGCCCTTCGTCAGCCCGACCGCTTCAGACGCGCGTCTACCCCTTCTCCAAGACGGCCCAGGTGCCGTTCATCCCTCCCGTCCCAGCGCCCAAGTCGCCCATCCTCCCGCCGTCCGGCACCTCGAAGATCCAGCACGTCAACACGACGCTCCGGCTTTCGCAGGACCCCAACTCTTTTCACTACCTCTTTAGCCGCAAATACAACCCGGAGTCGACGCGGCCAGGCTCAGTCCTGACCGTCTCGTCCTGGACGACGGCGGCCAAGACGCATGCGACTGAGTTCACGGGCGTGCTGATCGCGATCCGCCGTCGAGGGGCGACGACCACCTTCACACTCCGCAACAGCGTGCTCCGGACGGGCGTTGAGATGAAGTACCACTGCTCGAGCCCGCTCCTGCGCGACGTCAAGGTCATCAAGCCGGCCGACGGCAAGGAGGGCAACCTGCGCAAGCACCGGCGCGCAAAGCTCTACTACTACCGCGACGTCCGTCCCCTTCTTCTCCCCCCCCCTTGTTTTTCATCAGTCGACACAATCCCGGCTCTGGGACTTCCTGCTGTTCTTGCTTTCTGCTGCGTTTGCTCGCCTCGATCGACACTGGTGTGCTGACCCCCTACCCCCTTTGCGGCTCCCTCTCCGCAGCAACCGGAACGGCTGGCGACGGCCGCCTCTGCGATCAAGGACAAGCGCAAGGCAATCAGCAAAACGCAGGCCGGCACCGCGTTCGTTTGAGACGATATGTACATCATCGTCTCTTCATACCATGGGCTGCCGATCTGCAAGCTATGCTGTCAGAGAGGAAGAGATCATGCAAAGAGGATGGAGAAGGAAGGGAGGGCGGTCAGGACTCCTTCCCTCGTGCGACCATCTTGCGAAGCCTCGACAGCCAGCGCACGAAGAAAGAGCGAGCCGCTGACGGCGCATGCAAGCTCTGCAAGGTGATCGACGACGTGCTTCGGGACATCGACGGCAGTACAGTACTGGCAGAGGCTGCCTCGCTGGCTCGGGTGCGCCGACCCTTTTTCCGCCGCGAGGTTTCCTTTGCCTCCCTCCCGCCCTCGACCTCGACCACTCCTTCCCTCACACCGCCGACCTCCTGTCGCTCCCCCACCACCCTCGAGATGGTCGCATCGCTCTCCCGTCCGCTCCTGCGCGTTCCCCGAGCTTCCTCCTCTCGCCTGCCGCCTGCGATTGGCCCGTCTGCCCGCCGCAGCCTCTTCTCGACCCCTCGCCGGGCGGTTGAGCACGACGACAGCACCACCAGCAGCTCGTCAGACGCACCCGCACCAGCAGCATCAGCACCAGCGCCGCATGTAGACGAGCCCGCCGCCTTCACGTGGACGCCGACCCTGCAGTGGGCGTTCGACACGACCAAGCCCGTAGGCAAGTTTTTCAACGCGGCCGGCACCAAGGTACGTCGTCGTCGTCGTCGTCCTGCTCGGCCGCCCAGCAGGGAGCTGCCTCCCCCCTCCTGCTCCGCCAAGCTCGCCTCCTTGGTCCGAAGCTGACTCATGGCCCTTCGCTCGTATGCTTTACGCACAGGCTGTCAAGAACTACCACAAGCACCTGCTCGGGCGCGTCAAGGCGGCGGCGGCGGCGCTCGCGGCCGGCGCCGCGCCGGGCGAAATGGACCGGGTGTTGCGGTCGCTGCCCAAAGCGACGGTGCTAGACATCGTCCGTGCAACGTCTCAGCCGCTGCACATGTACCCTCAGGTACGGCTCCTGCCAGAGGTTTCGTCGGCTAGGCAGGTGAAGGAGCAGCAGGAACGAAAGGAGCGGGCCGAGGCTGCGGCGACGCTCAACGGCCAGCGGGCGGCGACGCTTATGCCAGAGTGGGACCGCCTGTTTGCCGAGGCCTGCGAGGCCCTCAATCACAACTTTTTCCTGTCGTCGCTCGTACGTGTCCCGCTCTTGTCCGCTGCCGCTGCCGCTGCTTTCGTGAGTCACAATCTGGGCTGACGTGTGCGGCTCTTGCCCCACTTGACGGCAGCGCAACCCGGACGACGCTGGCTCGTACCCGCTCAAGATCGAGGAGCACCTCGTCGCTTCATTTGGGTCCAACTCTGGATTTGAACAGACGGTGCTCGGGTACGCTGAAGGCATGGCCTCGTCAGGCTGGCTCTGGCTCGTCCAGGAGCGCAACGGCGGGGTTGAGGATCTCGCGATCGTTGCGACGTACGGCGCCGGCACGCTGCTCGTGTGCGACGGTGAGCCGATCCGCGGCAAGGCCGCCCAGAGCTACCGCCACCTTGGACTCAACGACCAGGGTCAGATCTTCGGGGAGGAGGAGGCCGGCTCAGAAATTGACGTCCTGGCCCCGCCCGCGAACGCGTCGGGCTACGCCCGCCTCGCCCGACGCGCCTTCTCGTCGTCCCCACCGTCGTCAGCAAAAGAATCTGCGGCCGGCAATACCGATGCGTCCTCCTCTTCATCTTCCACCTCCGCCTCCGGTCCTGCCTCCTCCACCTCCGCCTCGCCGGGCCTGTCGCACCGCGACCCAGAGCCGTCCAAATTCGGCTCGCTCCCTCCGCGGTCCCAGGCCTCGCCGGCGCCCGACTCGCTCTTTCCGTCGCGGCCGACAAATCTCTTGACAGTCGAGAACCAGCTCGTCCCTCTGGCCTGCCTGTCGCTGCACGAGCACGCCTACATGCCGACGCACGGCGTTTGGGGCAAGCGCGCGTACGTTCAGGCCTGGCTCGGCGCGCTTGACTGGGAGAAGCTCGAGCGGCGCATGGTCGAGCCCCACGCCCGCGTCCGCTCTGGCCGCTACTTCTGAACGTCTACCATGACCCATGATCTCAAGAGCGCCTGTCGAGGTAGCCAACGCTAGACTTCACGTAGAGCGAAGGAGTCGAGTTCGTGGCGCGCATGAGCGAGGCAACGATACTTGAATCATCGGTCGGGTCGGCTTTGAAGGCTTAGACAAGGCTCGAATTCTGGTCGAGCGACCGCCTCTCACGAGACCGCTTCCTCTGCTCCCGCTAGCCCCTACCCCTCCCCATCATCGTCGTCGTCTCGCTCTCTTCTTCTCTACTCTCCTCTTTCACTCTCTCTCTCTCTCACACACACACGGCCAGTCCGCTCCTTGACAGCTTTCAAGCTTAAAAGCAAACAACAAAAATGGTGCGTCCTCTACCTTGTCGCAGAAGGCGGGGCGGGCTGAACGAGGCTGGGTGGCGACACTGGCGATGGAGAAGGCCAGTCGTGTGCTGCCTTCGGCTCTCTTTCCCTCACCCCTCGCCCTGCCTTGCTGCTGCTCTCCTCTCGAACCCTAGCTGGACGTGTGCCCTTGCTTGTCGCTTGCCCTTCCTGGGACGTCGTGCTGACCTTCACCCCCCTCCCTTCCACCGAACCCGCCCCTGCGCAGACCCTCGCCGTCGACCTCCTCAACCCATCGCTCGAGCACGAGAAGTCTTCGCACAAGCTCAAGAGGCTCGTACAGAGCCCTAACTCGTTCTTCATGGTGCGTGCTATCGTCCCCTTTTTGCAGGATCCCGCCACTGGGAATGCGGAGTGCCGACACCCTTCGGAAGGGGGAGCCGGGCTGTCGCCACCGCTACCTGGAGCCGCCGTCCCGCCCAACTGCTCAAGCCTATTTGGCCTGACGCCCTTTATCTCTCGCTTTTGCCGCCTCACAGGATGTCAAGTGCCCCGGCTGCTACGCCATCACGACGGTCTTCTCACACGCCGACCAGGCTGTTCAGGTGCGTCCTCGAACCCCGTCTCCTCCCTCAATGGAGGGCTGGACTGGGTCGCCTGCGATTCCTCTTCCTCGCCACTGAGTCTGGGCTGACCTCTTTCACCTCTCCTTGCCTTCTGCGCCTGCAGTGTGGAGGCTGCCAGACGATTCTCTGCCAGCCCCGAGGCGGCCTCGCCCGCCTGACCGAGGGTACGTCCTGCTCGACTTTCCTCACCTGCTCTCCCACGCTATCTCTCGCGCCCTCGCTGACGTCGTGCGCCTTGCTCCCCTTCCACGTCCAGGCTGCTCATTCCGCCGCAAAAACTAGAGGCTCTCATGCATCCGCCTTCCAGCCTCTGGACCCGACCATCATGCACACCCTCATATCACCTTCGGCACACCACATCTTTTCTGAACCCATTCATCCTCTTACGACCCCGTTAACGATAAGGAAGAGGGACAGCGACCACTCTTTCCTGACTTATCCACTCCGGCCCTTGCCATTCACGCACTGCGGCCTTGCCACCACCATCCAACCTTCCTTCGATCTCTACATGACCATCTTCCCTTGAACTGACGTCGCGTCGCAGCGCGAGACCGCTCGCAGTCTGGCTGCGTTTACGAAAATCTTGAGCCAGTCAGCAAAAGGGCGGGGACGTATTCACCTGTCTCACTGTCGTAGCCTGTCGCGTCGCATCTGAGCGCAGAGGAACGTCCATAGTTCAGTGCCGATCGAGGAGGCGCCCGCAAACCCCCCCCCCCCCCCAACGAGTCCCGCGCTTTGCCCGACGTGGCCCACTGCGGCAAGGGCCCGCAATCAGCAAGGAACGTCTTGCACGGCCGGTTGGTCTGTGACCTTTGAAGAGTCGATAGGCACGGTTCATCCAACGTCGTGCCTGAAACGCAACGCTGCTCCCCTTTTCCCATTTGCTTCCCCCTCCCACCTTCTTTTCGCCTGACGCCCACCACACCTACTGCCTCACTCCCACGACCTCCCTTTAGCCGTCCGACTCCATCACATATCAGCCCCGGCGGCCCCAATCTCTCCAGCATCAGCACGGCCGGCCGTGCTGACCTCGTTCATCGCGCACCTTCTCCCTCCACGCTTTGTCCCTTGTCCCATAACATCGCGCGTTGGCCGCCCGGACCCCTTCTCACCTCACTTTTCCGCTCGAGCGCCCCCGACTCTCAGCGCTCTTACAACCGATGGGCAAGCTGCAGTTCTCCGACGTCGCCCGCCTCATGGCCCTCACGTCCGGGACTTGTCAATCTCACCTTCTCCCTTCCAGCCCTCGCGTGCGCCAGGGGTCAAACGCTAACCTCTTACCCCGACGATGATGCAAAACCAGGGGCCGTCTGGGCGGGCATGTGGGCCGTCGCGTACAGAAAGTTCTTTTGGGACATGGCAGTCCGTGCCTTCCCTTCCCTTGCCTTGCTTGTCGTTGCCGCTTCAGTCGACCGAGAGGCCCTAATAAATGGCTTCCGTGTGGACGGCAGGGCGCCGAGCTCGGACCTTCAGGGCTCATGTCTGCTGCTGCTCTCATTCCCTGCTCTCCGCTTCCTCTTCCGCCAGCCACTGACCCCCTTCCCGGCGTCCCAGCCCGACGGCCCAAGCAGCCCCGTTCATTGCGCTCATTGTCGACTTTCCCGTGGTCCAGACCATGGTCATCCTCTTTGGACTTATGACCCTCTTGCTCGAGTATGGCCTCCCTTCCGTGCGTTACTCCTCCCTCTCTTTCTTTCCTTCGCTCCCCCGGACCTGAGGGACGAATGCCTGATGCGCGCCTGCGTCGCGTGTACAGGTTGAGGCGACAAGGGTCGGGAGAAGCGTCGTCCTTCGCGTCGTCCTCTACGTCTTGTTCGCCGCGGTCGAGGTCCTGCTGTACCAGGCATGTCTTCCTTGCCTCTTCCGCACTTTTGGACGCCCCTGTTGCTCTCGCTGATGACCGCGTTGATTCTGCGCCACAGGGCGTCGATGGGGCAGTGTACTACCTGATTACGGCGGGCTTGTATTCCCGGGCCCTCCATCGGGGCGAGGCGATCGGCCTGGCGCCCGCCAAGTCGGTCGAGACGGACGGCATCAGGGAGGCTGTCTGAAGAAGCCCGTCCTTTCCACTTCGCACGTCCCACTCCTCTGCATGCGCGTACTCGGGTGCGCCGGGCGACACTTTTCGCCCGGACGATTGGCCCGCCGCGCAGGTGCAGCGCGCTGACGTCGCCTGCCCCCCCACTGGTGCCTCCCACAGAGACGACCTTCCTTTTGACGACGACGAGGCTGGTCCTCTATCATTTCGTCTGACGCGCGAACCCTGCCCCCTGTACACGCACGCTCCCCTTGACTGTATGCGACACGACCTGAGAACCTCCACGACCGACGACGGGCCTGTTTGAAAGAGTCACGGCCGGCTTGAGCGGCCGAAATGGAATTACGCTGCCTGTCGATCGCCCTCGTGTAACGCCGAGGGCACTGATGATGCGAAAGACGGGCGGGGCGAAAAGAGCGCGGCCCTGTCGCAAACCACCACACCCAACCCCCTACCCCTCCCCCTCCCCCCCTTACCTAACCCCCTCACTCGTGCGTACCGTTTCTACCTTGAGCGAGAGCGTGCTCCTCTCGACCCCTTCCTGCCCCGCTCTCGGCGACTTAGCTCGCTGACTTGAGCTCTTTTTTTCCCTTGCTCCTTGCCCCCATCTGCCGTTGCCGTCTGCACCCGCCGATCCCCCACCCAACCCACTGCCGCCTCCTCTCCTCGCTCTCGATAACCCCTCCAGCCCCATCCCTTCGCTCACAATGTCGTTCGCTAAGGAGGACGAGGTCGCCATTGCCACCATCCGCACGCTCGTACGTCTCTCCCGCCTCTTTCTTTCTACTCCGGCTCAGTCGTGGTCCGGCGCCATGTCCGGACCGCCGGAGATGGCGGCGGCAGCGGCGAGCTCCCCACAGACTGGGCCGGCGGCACTGTCCGGTCGAAAAAGCGAGGATCTGACCTCTTCGCCTGCTCGCTCTCCCACAGGCTGCCGATGTCGTCGCCAAGGCCAACTCCGGACACCCTGGTCCGTTTCCTATCATTTCGCGTTGTTGAGCAACAGGGAGGGTTGTGCGAACCGAGAGCGAAAAGTCCCAAGCTGGCGTTCGCACGTTTGGACCGGCCCCTCCAGCCGGATCAGCCGCACTTTTCGCAACACGCCCCCATTCCTTCCGTCGAACCGCGTCGCTGACCCCTTTGCCCCGCTCTTCGGCCGATCATCCCTCTCTCCGTGATGCGTTGTCGCCGTCTCTTCAGGTGCTCCCATGGGCATGGGTGCGTCTTCCTCCTTTTTCTTTTCGCTGGACTCGAGGCAGCGATAGCGGCCTGCACAAGCAAGGCGAGAGATGGCTGGCTGACGGGAGTTCCTCTGCTGTCGCAATCGTCCTACGTTTTCTCTTCTCTCAGCCGCTGTTGCCCACATCCTCTGGACCAAGTGCGTCCTTCCTCCTCCAGGTTGTATGCGCGGCGAATGCGAGATGCTGACGACCAGTCCTCCCGTTCTCCGCCACCAGGTTCCTGAACGCCAACCCCAAGAACTCGAAGTGGTTCAACCGTGACCGATTTGTCCTCTCGAACGGTCACGCGTGCGTTGCCTTCATCGACCGAGCGTCACGACGGAATTGAAACTGACCTATCGACCGCGTTCTGTCATGCAGATGCGCCCTCCAGTACATCATGCTCCACCTCGCCGGCTACGACGTCACGATGGACGACCTCAAGTCGTTCCGTCAGCTCGGCTCGCGCACGCCCGGTCACCCCGAGGTCCACATCACTGACGGCATCGAGGTCACGACCGGCCCTCTCGGTCAGGGTATCTGCAACGCCGTCGGTATCGCGATCGCTCAGGCCCACATGGCCGCCACGTACAACAAGGCCGACTTCCCCGTCGTCGACAACTACACGTACGTCTTCCTCGGCGACGGCTGCCTGCAGGAGGGTGTCGCGTCCGAGGCCTGCTCGCTCGCCGGTCACCTCCAGCTCGGCAACCTCATTGCCGTCTACGACGTGCGTCCAATCCCTCCATCCTTCTCTCCTCTCGCTTTGACTGCGCTCAGCCGGCTGACGCCCTCGTGTTTTCTCTCGCAGGACAACCACATCACGATTGACGGAGACACCAACGTCTCGTTCACCGAGGACGTTGAGAAGCGCTTCGAGGCTTACGGCTGGGAGCACGTCCACGTCGCCAACGGCGACTCCGACCTGACCGCCATCGCCACCGCGATCGAGGAGGCCAAGAAGACCAACAAGCCCACCCTCATCCGCCTCACCACGACCATCGGCTTCGGCTCCAAGATCCAGGGCACGCACGGCGTTCACGGCGCCCCGCTAAAGGCCGACGACATTGTCTCGGTCAAGGAGAAGTTCGGCTTCAACCCCGAGGAGAAGTTCGCCGTTCCCCAGGCGACCAAGGACCTTTACGCTCAGGCCCAGGCTGCCGGTGCCGAGAAGAACGCCAAGTGGGACGCCCTGCTCAAGTCGTACGGCGAGAAGTACCCGACCGAGCACGCCGAGCTCACTCGCCGTATCGCCGGTGACCTGCCCGAGGGCTGGGAGAAGAACCGTGAGTGTCGCCCATCGTCTGTCCTGGCCACGTCTGCCTCCCGTCCCCGACTGACCCAGATCATCCTCCTCGCTCGCAGTCCCCGTCTACAAGATGGGCGACTCCGCCGTCGGCTCGCGCAAGTACTCCGAGGCCGTCATCCAGTCGCTCGCCAACGTCATCCCCGACCTTGTCGGTGGCTCGGCCGACCTGACCGGCTCCAACTTCACCATCTGGAAGGAGGCCAAGGACTTCCAGCCCGACCACATCGCCGCCAAGGGCGGCTACGACGGCCGCTACATCCGTTACGGTGTCCGCGAGCACGCCATGGGCGCCATCATGAACGGCCTGCACGCCTACGGTGGCATCATCCCCTTCGGCGGCACTTTCCTCAACTTCGTTTCCTACGCCGCCGGTGCCGTCCGCCTGTCGGCGCTGTCGCACCACCAGGTCATCTGGGTCGCTACCCACGACTCGATCGGTCTCGGTGAGGACGGCCCGACCCACCAGCCCGTCGAGACCGCCGCCTGGCTCCGTGCCACCCCCAACACTGCCTTCTGGCGCCCGGCCGACGGCAACGAGACCTCGGCTGCTTACCTCGTCGCCCTCAAGTCCAAGTCGACCCCGTCCGTCCTCGCCCTCTCGCGCCAGAACCTGCCTCAGCTTGAGAACTCGACGATCGAGAACGCTGCCAAGGGTGGCTACGTCGTCCACGAGGAGGCCAACGCCGACATCACCCTCGTCTCGACCGGCTCCGAGGTCTGCATCGCCGTTGACGCTGCCGAGAAGCTCGCTGCCAAGGGCGTCAAGGCCCGTGTCGTCTCGCTCCCCTGCTGGCTCGTCTTTGAGGCCCAGTCCAAGAAGTACAAGCTGTCGGTTCTCCCCTCGGGTCACCCCGTCCTCGCCATCGAGGCCTACAACATGATGGGCTGGGACTCGTACTCGCACGAGCAGTTCGGCCTGACCGGCTTCGGGTGCGTCAATTTCGCTGCGCCCCGGTGTCCGCATCGTTATGTCCTATGGCTGACTCCCTCACACCCTCGCCCCCGCTTTGTTCCTCGCAGTGCCTCTGGACCTTACGCCAAGGTGTACGACCACTTCGAGCTCAACGGCGAGGGCGTCGCCTCGCGCGCTGAGAAGGTCATCTCCTTCTACAAGGTTCGTTTATTCCATTCCGTGCGACGTTTCTTTCTCTCGGCTGTCGCTGACTCCTGCTCCTTCTCTTACAGGCCAAGCAGGTTCCTTGCGTCTCACCCCTGATCTCGGCCCTGTCCGGCATCAGCGAGTCGGACGCTTAGATTCTATCTGCCTCCCTTCCTGCACCTCATGTAGCGCCTCCTTCCCTTTGTTTCTTGCTAGACATGACCGCTTCCGTCTGATCTGTCGAACGAATCGAGAGCATCATCAGGACGCAAGCGAGACGATGAGCGACGAATGCCCCAACGGCCAGAAAGGGGAACGCGGTTGAACGTTTCAGCGCCGCCTGCCTTCCCGACAACGACGACCACGACCACGTCGACCACCTTCGACCACGAGCGACGCCCTCTTCTTCAAAACCCACGGCTGAGAGTCTCTTCCCAGCCCGCTAATAAGGCAGGCAGGCCGACAATGGCTCTCGACGTCGACAGCCAGACCGGGCGGCACCACGTCGCCGATGGCCCGCCGCGCGAGCTGGAGTGCTCGGTTGCCATCTCGCACCAGTCCGTCCTGGCCTGCCTCACCGTTCCTTGCATCAACGGACGACTGTGCTGACCCCTTCCGTGCACGGCTCGAAAGGCAGCTCAAGGACCTGATTGTATGCCCTGACCGCCGGGGCGAGTTCTTCTACATTGGTGGCAAGGCTCTCTGTCGAGCCGAGTCGGACAGCGAAGGGTCGTCCTACGTGAGTCTGGCTTGCATGTAGCTCGTCGCTCGTCTCGCTGTCTCCTCGGCCTGATGGCTCGCGGGCGCTGACGATAATCCCGCCGAGTGATTCGCATCCAGACCTACGAACACACGCGCCTCGACTTCGTGCCCAACTGCATCAGCGTCGGGTCAATCCTGCTCCCCCTTGCCCCCCTCACGAGCTCTTCCGCGAGCTGCACCGGCGCACGCGTGCTGACCATGTCCTTGTCCTCCACGGTCCTAAGGTTCGACCACCTCGCGCTGGCCGGCCCTAAGTCTGAGCTCTCGCTGCTTCCTTTGCGGCGGCTCGCCCATCTTACGTCCCCCGCTATTCACACGCGACTGCCGCACCCGGCCTCCATCAACAACTCGCTGTTCGTGTCGCACTCGTCGCATCTGGCTGTTCCGCTCGCTCCAGCAACCGGCAAGGCGCGCCCGGCCTGGGGCGGGAGTGAAGGCATCCGCGTCGGCATCAGCAACAACGACGGCAGTGTCCGTGTCATGGGCGTCGAGCCGCTCGGTGGGCCGCAGACGCAAACGCTCGGCCAGTACCGGATCCCGAAACGCAAGGTGCTGAGCCTGGTCGGCGAGGTCGAGATCCCCGTGTCGGTCAATCACTGTGCGTGCGCACGCTTGTACGACTCTGCGCTTCCGGAATTAAAAAAAAAACCGCCAACGTCTTATGCTGACGTCTGTGACCGACGCTCCAGCCTCCATCTCCCCCGACGGGCGCACCCTGCTCTCGGTCGGCGACTCCTCCAAGGTCTACCTGGTGTGTAACAACCGCGACGCCTTTCCAGCTTCTGTGAGGACGTGCCCTCACTTCCCTGTCCTTCTTTGTGAATTTTACTTCTCAGCATCAAGTCACCAGTTCGGGCGAGGCGTTTCGGCCGATCGCCGTCTACACGGCCTCGCAGGACGCAGGGTTTTCAACGGCCTGGAGCGGCGACGGCCGGCGGTTTGCGGTGGCTTCGCAGGGTGCGCCTACTCATGCTAGCTGCGATCCACCCCGGCGCCCACGCTGAAAACCTCCCTTTCCCCCGCCTGACGCCAGACGGGAAAATTTCGGTCTGGGATCACCGTTCATCGGCCAAGCTCGCGACGCTGAGGACGACGCCCTTGCCGCCGGCGACACTGCGCCAGATTTCGGAGCCTTCCATGACGCGCGGCGGTAGCCTGCTCGCGTCTCAGTACTCGTTCCTCGCGACCGGCAGCGCGACCGGCAGGTTCGCCAACGCCGCGCGGGTCGTCAAGTTTTCGCCAGCAGCCGCCTCCGCGGGCCAGGCCGAGGTGCTCGCCTTCACCGACGAATTTACGTCGCTCTACCTGTGCTCGGGCCTGTCGCCGTCTGACGACGCAAAAGACGTGCTGCCGCTCCGGCTGTCCAACGTCCCGCTCGACCAGCGTGCCGACGGCGCACCGACCGCAACTGTTGGGGGCCAGAACGGCGCACCTATCGGCCAGCAGAAAATGAGCATCGGCACGACCGGCTGCGGCTTCAGCCCGTGCGGCGGCTACGTGTGGGGCGGGACCGAGGGGGGCATCCGCGAGTGGGAGATCAAGAGCGACGAGGGCTGGGGCGAGGAGCGGGGCGGATTCCTCTGAGCGCCATGGAAAGTTTCGAGAAGAAGGTCAACTAAAAGGGTGAGCTGCTTGTGACGGTCTCTTCAATTTTACATCATCAGGCATGTTCGTGGACGCTGACCGGCCGGCCCGTCTTCATCTCTGCAGCGTCGCCCTCCCGCCCGGTGCCCTTGGTTTTGAACCCCCGCATGCGCACTCGTTGGACCCTGTCCCATCGGCCCCGCTCCAAGTCCCGGCCAGTGGCTCGCATCGGCCGCTAGGACCGGTCAGAAGCAGCGTCTTGCGCCCCCGAATGCCCGACGAGGGCGACCGTCGGCCGACCATGCCCTGGCCTGCTACCCACATCGGCCGTCGCTTGACCATCTCGCTTGACGCCGCCGCAGCGCCTCAACAGAAGAGCACGCCAGTGCGACTCGACCTGTCGTCTTGTTGGCCCGTCGTCTGTTCAGACGCGACACGAGCGAGGGGAGGTAGAAGCGCACAAAAGTTTTCCATGGAGGTCGCAGTGACAGGCCCTCTATGCACAAGATATTTTGACCCTGCGCAAGGTTCGTATCCTCGAGAGCGCACAGAGATACAGTCGTCTCGTCTCTCGCTGGCTTGTGGCGCCGGACGCCGGCGGCCGGTAGACGAACGTCACGGCGGTTTCGCGCGCGCGCACCAGTGCCAGCACGAAGCGAAGCGGCAGGAGCGAGCGAGCGAGCGGGCTCCCCTTCACATCCCACCCATCTTCCTTGCCCTCGTCCCTCACCTTCAATTCCGCCAGCAAACCTCCCCCTTCAGCATGTCTTGGTTCTCTGTCGCTCCTGCGTGCGTCTTGCGGTTTCTGCTGGCTTTTGACGAAGGGACGGGCGAGGTCTGGCGTTGAGGTTGGGGCAGAGCTTGCGCGGCTCAGCTGCCGAGGTATGGGACAGAGGGCTCCTACGAGCCCTCTCCCCTTTCGTCCGAGTCGACTTGTAGCAGCAAGCGGCGCCAGAAACGTGGTATCGCGAAGAGCATGCTACCTTGACCGAGCGGGTGCTCGGAAGGCTGGCCTGGCGACGGCCTGTCTGCCTACCTGCGTGCCTCACTTCCATCGCCTTCGCCCCTGCGTCGACCTGCATTCAGCCCACACCTCGATCCCTCACTGCCCCATTCAGCTGACCCTTTGCCTTGCTTCTATTATCTCCCCTTGATGCCGGACGCTTAGCCTGACGGGCCCCAACTTCAAGCCCCTACCGACGTCGGGAGACCTCTTTGGCGCGCTCGCCCCGACCGACACCGACTGGAAGTGCGAGACGGGCAAGGGCTTCCGGACCGAGACGCAGACGTGGTACTCCATGCTCGCCGACGGTAGCTGGGTCATGTTCCAGATTATCTTCAGCGTCACTGGGTCCGTTGCGCTTCGCTCCATTGCTGCTTCGGCTGTCAACGGGTTCGTTGGCTGACGTCCCCCCCCCCTCCCCAAACACTTCCCTTGCTGCCAGCATCATGCTCGTTCCCCCGCAAATCAACTTCATCTTCAAGCGGTACGACCCTAAGACCAAGGACGTCATCTGGAAGTCGGTCCCTCTGACCAAGTTCAAGGCCGAGGGAAAGTCGGTCACGTCGGACCAAGTCGTGCGTCCTCTCGTCCAACCTTTCGTGCTGTCTTGCGTCGATGCTGACGAACCATGCATGCACGCGCGCGTTCGCTGCCTTGCCGACCCACAGACGATCAAGCACACGGGCTCGACGACGACCGACGAGAAGTACTCGATCTCCGCCAACCTCAACAACGAGGTCCAGATCGCGGTCGACCTCACGCGGCCGGCCGACGTGCCCGGCTTCAAAGTCGGCGAGGGCGCCGATGGCGGCGTCAGCTTCTTCGGTCACGATGCGTCTAAGCCAGACGGCATCGTTTGGCAGTCAGTTTTCTGCGCCGCTTTGCTCTGAGCTCTTTGACGCTGCCGTCAGCGCTGACGTTTGCCCTTTGGACTTGTCCTTTCGCGCCCGCAGCAAGTTCCTCCCCGTCCTCGTCTCGTCCGGCTCGCTCATCCTCAAGGGCTCCGTCATCTCGGCCGACGGCGAGGCCATGTTCTCGCACGCCGTCCAGGGCATGCAGCCCAACCTGATCGCCCGCCGCTGGAACTTCGCCTTCTTTGCGTCGTCGCCCGGGAGCGAGAAGCGCACCCGCGCCATCATGATGGAGTTCGAGACCAACGTAAGTCCGGCTCTCATACGGCGACGTGGACGCGTGGATGACATGGGCGCTGACAGCCATCCCTCTCAATGTTATCAAAGGACGAGCACGGCGTCGATGGCAAGGGTCAGGGCCGCAACAAGGTCAACGTCGGCGCGGTCGTCATCGACAAGTAAGCAGTCGTCTCATGGATCCCACCCCCTCATATTTGCGCACTTCGACGAGCTGACGCTTTGCTTGTTCTCTCCTCTCGCTTTCTTGCAGCAAAATCTCGCTCCTGACCTCGCAGCTTCACACGCCGATCCCGGCCGAGTCGGCCGGGAAGGTGTCGACGACGTCGCAGGCGACGCACCTCGCGCCTGTCGCCGACTCGTTCACGGGCTACACGCCGCCATCGCGCGTCAAGTTCGAGTGGGCCGGCGCCAACGCCCAGGGTGAGGAGCTTAAGGCGTGGACCGAGAACGCGACCGGCTCGTCCGCCGTCGGCGAGGACGGTCTGATTGAGAAGGTCGACGTCCTCGGCGAGATCCCTTACCTGTGCGTGTGATTGTCACGCCGCCACTTCTGGACTGCCGCCCGCGAAAGCGAGATTGACGGCCGCCTCCCCTTCTTCCCTTCGCGCTTGCAGTATCAAGAAGGTTGTCCAGGTTGTCGCCTCGACCAAGCCCTACATCTACCAGCACTACTCGGACGCCCAGCTGCACCTCACCCTCCCTGGCGCTACCGAGGAGACGCTCATCGACGGCAAGATCTTCGACGAGCTCACCTTCATCTCCTAGAGTGCTCTTTCCCGACCTGTTCGGCCGTCTTCGCCTCGACGACTCTTCCTCCGTCCACCTCGACGGCTGTATCCCGCCCACCTAGTCACCCTTTTCCCTCCCGGCCGGCCGACCCGATCGCACCCTCTGCTCGCGTGTATCATAGACTCCCTCCCTAGCCTAATCTCGCCGCAACCCAAGCCGGCCTGCTTCTCTACCCACCTTGTCTAAGAGACCCGACTGCCCCCTCCCCTCGCTGATGCTTGCACCGGAAGAAATCACATGCGCCTGCTGTCGCTGCTCTCGCGCCGCCGAGCGACAATGGCGGGAGTAGGACGGAGCGCATGATACCGAGGATTGCAAAGGGTGCAGCGAAGTGGAGAGCGAGAGAGATTCGCCCGAGGGCAAGGCGACGAAGAGGCGAAGGGGGAGAAGGCACGATCCGGTCCTTCCAGCGCTTAGGTGCGACGCCTTGGCGAACACGGCAGGCACGGGAAGGACAAGATCAAGCGTTCTCTTCTGCAGAGAGGATGGGGTTGAGGCAGGAGATACGACGTCAGCATCGGGCGAAGGGGAGAGCGAGAGTGAAGGGGCGAGGACCGACCCTCGGTCTCAGAAGTCGCGAGGCTCTTCAGCCCGTGGACGAGCTCCGGCTGTCCGGCAGCGAGCGCCGCGTCCAGGGTCTCGATCTCAGCCACGCAGTCGCACCCGAGCGACTGGTTCGCCGCCAGAGATGGGCCCTTGATCTCGGGCTCCGACCTGCGCTTGTTATCCATCCAAGTTTGTATCTGAACGGGGAAGGTCAGAATTTCGTGCGAGCAGGGAAGGTATAAATGCGGGATAAGGCACCTTGGACTTGGACAGGAGCGGGTAGCGATCCTCGAACCACTTCTTGACCGTGGGGTCGGGGTACTGGACCGCGCGCAAATTCTCCCAATAGAACTGTAGTGGCAGTGGAGCATGACGTGCCCGATCAGAAACCTGCCCCCAAGGCGAAGAAGATTGGGAAGGGAAGAGGAATCTGGACAAATCACTTTTAAAGTCGCAAATGGCGCGGACCTTGCCCCCCCTCGCGATCTCTTTGACCCAGCTGAGGTCGCGGACGAGACGTCGTCATCGCGGTCGCGCTTGCGGGTCTTGTGCGGCGACCCGGATGTCGACGGCAGGGTGCCGTCGGCGGTGGAGGACGGCGACCTGCGTGAACGGGCATGGCGCATGAGTAGAGGCGCGAAACGGCGACAAAAGGGTAGGCAGACGCACCCAAAATATCCAGCCTGGGTATCGGGTCTGGGTGGCCCATCGTAGGTGGATGTCAATGCGCATGCAGTCGTCAAAGCAAAGGCTCGGTGCATGTCCCGTAGAAAAAGAGTCTATGGTGACACTGACGTCAAAAATGCCACTGCAGAGACCGACTCCATGGCGTCGCGTTCAAACCTGCGGCCGTCCTCGAACGCTTCCTGGCGAACTCGTAAGTAGGAAGCCTCGAGCTGGCGGTGATAAACCTGGAGCTCTTGATGCCCGAGCTGAAGGTTGTTGAACGCTCTCAAGAGGTCGTCAAACGTGGTGACCGGCCTGGAGCGCCATTGAGGGGCGGAAGCAGTAGACAATGAAGTCAGTCGCGCAAGGACTTACAGACGGCTCGGCTGTAGAAGGAGGGAGAGGACAAACGGCATGAGCATTGCGCTGTCGCCTTCGTCCGAGCCCAGCTCGGCGCTTGTGGATTCGGTCGCGCCGCCGACGGAGTCGAGAGGCGCAAACGTCGGGACCATCTCGTCCGTCGTGCCGACGATGGCGCCGGTGCCGTCGACGACCTGAGGACCGCCGCCTGTTGCGCATGTGAACGAGCAGCTCGCGTTTGCTGAAGTCGCATCACGCCGCATCGCGATGATAGTCGCAGAGATGAGGGAGGGGGGGAGCGCACCAAGGAAGCTGCCGAGGTCGGCTTCCGTCGCCAGAGCGCGCTCATTGGGGTCGTAGTGGAACGACGAGCTGCAGTGCCCAGGAGAGGCGGCTGTCAGGGTCGTCGCTCTCGGTAGCCTGAGAGCGGCGTGTTGAGCGAGGAGCGTCTTCACTCACTCAAAGTTCATCGGCACCTCATGCTCGACTTCGAGCGTTTGAAGGGCGGCCTGTTCGAAAAGGTCCGAGAACACCCACTCGTCGTCGGATGAGGAGGACTGCGGCAGAGGGTGCAAGGGCAAGAGCCATCAGCGAGACCATCCTTTCACATGACTGGCCAGACAAGAGCGTATGGCGGACCATCGTTGCTGGCACTGCTAAAGGAGGTGGTGGTCGGGAGAAATCAAGGAGAGACCGCTCGCTGGTCCACCTCCAGGTCGTCGAACCCTCCGCCAACGGGCGCGCAGTCGCGTTGTCGGAGCTGGGTGGACGAGCGCCCGGGCCCTCTCGACCCCTGTATTATTTCCTCCGTCCCCTGGGCACAGCAAACGATACAGGGCGCCGACTGAGAGGCGTCTGTTTGGACCTTGCACTTCCCGCGGGCGACGTGGGCAGCTCGCCAGGGAGGGCGAGGTGCGAGGGTCGGTCGAGAGGGCTCCGCTAGGCACACCCGCAGCACGTCGGTCCGAGCGCTCGACACTTATGCTGTGATGAAGAAAGACTTCTGATCGTGAAAGATGATGGGACAGGTTATGGGAGTCGTCGAGATCGTGAGAGAGGTGATTATGAGGGTCTGGAAAGGGTCAAAGAAAAGAAAGCTCCCGGGCGAAGTCCAGAAGGCGGGCGCCCGTCGACCGCTGGCGGCGAGGGCGAGCACCTGCACCCTGGCGGCGAAATACGTCGAGTTGTATCATGACCTACACGCTGTTCTTCTTGACGCGAACTTTGGAGCAAATTGGGTCCAGTGAATTCGTCAGGGACTGAGAGCAGCGTGCGAGGTCTGCGGGTGCGCAAGAGAAGACGGACCAGGGGGGGTGAAGATCGAGCCGACGTCCTTCTTGCCATTGGCGGCCTTCTTCGGCGGCGACTTGACCTTGCTGTCGGGCTCGAGGTCGAACGCTGGTGGAAAGGCAGCGCGTTGGACAAGAGAAGGGTCAGCCAGACGGGCGAAAGTCGGCGCGGAAGCCCTGCTGATCAGACGCACCTCTTCGGCCTTTCAGTCAAAGCAGGAGAGTAGACAGGTCAGCGACACGGTCTGCATCTGGCCACGACGAGAAGCAAGGACGCACTCTTCGACTCGAACGGGTGCTCGCGCCGGAAGCGGCGACACTCCTCGAAGAGCTTGCGCTCATACTCCTCCTGGCCCAAAACGTCCTTATCGGACGAGATGTAGGCCGCGCCTGACGAGCCGAACAAGGGGGCTCAGGTTAGCGACCGGCAAGAAAAGAGGACATGAGAGAACACAGGATGACGGACCGGCGCTTTCAAGGAGCTGCTTAATCTCCTCATTTGGCGTCTCCTCGTCCCTGGAATTGTCCTCAAGGAGCGACCCGACATCCTTTTCGTACTTGCCCTTGTCCGAATCGCTGATCTGAGGATGACGAAGGACAGGCGCCAGAGAGGTTTCAGATGGATCAGAGTCAAGGACGACGCTGCTTTCAAAGGCGGCCTCACGAGCAAGTTGCCGCCCTTCTCGTCGTTCAGGTCGGCTCCCGCAGGTTTGACGAACGGCAGCTCGGCATCGCGGATGCGGTCCCGCTGCGCAGAGAGATGGACGAAGAGTCAGCGCCCGCCCCAAGCAACAATCAGAGAGCGCGAGAAGCGTCGCACAATGTCAGTGGTCTGGATCGCATCCTTCTTGAGCGCGAAGAGCTGCGAGGGGGTAAAGGAAAGCAGAAGCGTGAGTCAGGAGAGTGAGCGAGCAAAGCAGTTAATTCGGGGAGAAACCAGGCGCACATTATGTACGCCGAACACTGTGAAGATCAAGTGGTATAACGGCAGGTCAGTCGATCCAATCAAAGCGACCGAGCACGAGTAAAAAGGGCACGCACGCTCGCCCTGCTGGCCCTTCTCGTCGATGATGCCCTGAAACATGCGCTTCTCGTGCTTGCCATCGTAGCCAATGGCCGACATCTGCTGCTTGTACAGCTGGCGCGTGTAGATGTTCTCCTCGATCGAGCCGGCAGCTGGAAGAGAGAGCACATGGCGGAGGCGTCAGCGAGAGGGTCGGTATATGAGCAGCCACAGACTGAAGAGTGTCAGTCGCCGACAGAACTCACCGACGAGCCGAAAGACCTCGACGTCCGACTTCTGGCCGATGCGGAAAGCGCGGTCCATGGCCTGCATCAAAGGAGTAGCAGTGTCAGAAGGTACGGCCAGGGCAGCTGAGACCCGAACACAAGCCGCACCTGCAGATCATTGGATGGATTCCAGCTCGGATCAAAGATGACGACCTTGTTGGCGGCAGTGAGGTTCAGACCGCTACCGCAGGATGCCAGGTGCAATGCGGACCAATTAAGCATGAGCAAGAGTCAAAGAGGGGTAGAGGGAGAGGCCCGGCACTGACACTCCTCCCGCAAGCGTCGAGATGACTGCGAGGAAGCATATGGTAGTTTGATCGTCAGCGACAGCCCGCCTCAGGAGCTCAATGATCGAGTCGGCAGCGCACGGAAGACGTAAACGCTCGGGTCCGTCTGGAACTTGTCCACCATCGGCATGCGCTCAGCGGTGGCCACCCCGCCGTGCAGGAACAGGAAGCTGCCCAGCGCGGAGTCAGGTTAGCGTACGTGGCATCGCGGCGAACAGGAAGCTCGGTTCGGCAAGACGCACTCTCGGCCGTCGAAGCGCAGGAATTCGGCGACGATCTTCAGCAAGCGGACCGAAGTCGAGAAGATGAGCACCTTGTTCTCGGTCGAGTCGCGGTTGGGGCGCCACATGTCGAGTCTGAGACGCGTAGACGGGTATCAGCCAGAGCGCAACGAAGTCAGCGCTGTCGCTCGCATCAGGCGACCAGGAAGTGGTGCGCAGGAGCGCACAAGTCGTTGAGCGCCTGCCACTTGCCACACAGGGACCGTTCAAACGTCAGCATCTCGGTGCTGACGAGGTCGTTGACGTTGACCTCGGGGTAGATGGTCTCGAACGTGCGGCGCGCGATGCGCTGCGTCTCGATATCGTCGTCTGGCTGCGGCAGAATGAGCGCGAGGTGGTTCGAAACCTGGAATCATTCGACGTAGCGTCAGCCGGAAGCTCGCATGACACAGGGCACAAACGGACCATACCTTCTTGAACATGGCCAGGTAGCGAAAGAGCTCGACCTTTTGCCGGTGGAGGCAGTCGTGAGTCAGCGCTCGACATCCAGACAGCAAAGTGTAAGGGTGCGGGCGAGTGCACCTTCTCGCGGGGCCCGAGGTCCTGTTTTGGCGGCAGGCCGAGAAGCTGCTGGACCTGGGGCGTCTCACGTAGTCGTTCGAGGCAGTCAAACTGGCGCGGCGTCTACGTGCCGTCGGGAGAGACACCGCGGATGGAGCAACACGTCAGCCACCCTTTGGGCAGCCAGGGCAGAAATCGGCAGACGAGCGACGCACGAGCGAGCAGAGGACGACCTTGTCCGTTTTCTTGGGCTGGATGTCAAATCGGTCAAGGCGGAACGCCGTCAGCGTTGGGACGGGACAAAGAGCCGGATGAGCCAGATGAGCAACGCTCTCACCATCTGGTGCGCGATGAGGGCCTTGGTCCTGGTCCATGCAAGGCAGGACAGATGAGACAAGCAGAGAAGGATCGGGATGACGAGGCAGACAGAGCGAACATACGGACCGGCGCAAGAAGAAGTGAGGCAGGATACGGTTGACGAGCTGCGCGGCCCGGACACGCCCAAGCAGGACCTGGTCGACCGTCGCGTCGTGCGCCTGGCCCTGTGCACGAACAAGCAGCGCCTGTCGTCAGCGCGTGCGACGTCCTCAGAAGGACGGTTGCGGAGCGATTGTAGAAGGGAGAAGGACTGACGAGCTTGATCGGCTTGGTGATGAAGGCCTCCCACTCCTCGCGCGTGCCGACCTCGCCCGGTCGCGCCCAGTCGAGGATGCACCAGAACTCTTCAAACCGATTCTGGATCGCCGTGCCCGTCAAGCCAAAGCGAACCTGGCACTCTGCATGGATCAGGGAAAGCAAAGGAGACGATCAAAGCGCGGAGTCAGACAGCGAGGGCGAGGTTGCGAAAGGACAATGATATGAGGGGACAGACCGAGCTCCTTGAGGGCCTTGGTAGCTGCCGCGGCCGGGTTCTTGGCGCGGTGCACCTCGTCGACGAACACGACCGAGAAGCAGTCGTCCTTGACCTCGTAGATGTCGCACCTGAGCGTGTCAATCGACATGACGACTGTGCGTCAGACAGTAAGTGTAAAATCAGCAAGGGCGCACAAACCGAACGAGCGGCGATGAAAGTTCGGTGGAAGGGGACCCGACCGACGTCGTACCAGCCCTGGCGAAATTCGCGCATGACACTGGCTCGTTCTTTTGGACCACCTGTGCAGCTACAAGCGAGCGGATGGGGTGAGGTTAGCACGGTGCCTGCGCGACGCAAAGAAGAGGACGGCGCGGATCACGCACTACCCGACGCTGAAGAAGCCCCACTGTGGATGGAAGGGGGAGGGTCTTAAGCACGCGCCGACGAACGACTGAATGGTCAAAAATGAACGCACGGTGTGAAATTCTCGGATCCAGCTGCGAGGACGATGGCACTGATGTGTCAGCGAGCAAGCATTTACGACAAGCCAGCGAGCCGCACGCACTTCTCGCAGACTGAGCCCGGAGCGACGACCAGCGCAGTCGGCCACTCCTCGTCTGGTAGCGCATTGTCGTGGTGCAGGCCGTCGCGCAGGCGGCCCGACTTGCGCAGGCGATCGGACCATCGGGCGCGCCGGCGATGATCGGGCTGGTGCTCGCCTTGGAAGCGCATGATGGCCGAGAGAAAGGCGATGACCTGGATCGTCTTGCCGAGGCTGCGTCGCGAAGCGGGCCATGTGTGATGTAAGCCAGGAAGCACCGGGTGCGAAGGAACGAAGCCAGAGACAAGCAGAACGCACCCCATGTCGTCGCCGAGGATTCCTCCCTTGCCATCGCGGTAGCGGCTCCAAAGGAAACGCACGCCTTCGCGCTGGTATTCCCTCAACTGGCGGTTGATGTGGGCGTTGACGGCTGTCGCCTCTGGCCCTGTGCCGTCCTCGCGTGCCTCGAGCTCCAGCGGACCGAGGAGCCTCTGGGCGTCCGGCGGGTGGAAAGCTGGTCGGCAACTGCCGTCCTCAGCCGGGGCTGATGGCAGCTGGGCCGAGCAGTGATTCGACTCGTCGTCATCCGTCTCAGAGTCGGCGTCGTGCTGCGCGAAAGCGGTGGCGGTAGGAGAGGTTCGTAGTGAGGGGGGAGGAGGAGGAACAATGGGTCCCGCAACGGCGAGCGCAGTCTGCGCCTTGGCCGCCTGGATGCGCTTGATCTTGGCCGCAATCTCGGCGGCTGTCTTGTCGCCGTCGTCGGCTGTGCCGAACACAGAGGCATGGTGCATGCGGTCAGCGAGCAAGCGCGATGCAGGCAAGGAAGCGCGCGCGCATAAGACAGTCAGGCAGGGCTCGGGACGTACACTCGTCATCGTCGTCATCGTCATCCACGCCCATCGGCACGACTTGCGCGGTCGCCGCCGTCTTCTCGCGCTGACGCCGCAGCTTGCGCCGCTCGCGGTGGCCGAGCACGCGCCCAAATTCTTGCACCTCGGCGTTGCACCTTGCCCACGTGGCCTGGGCCGACTCATCGTCATCTTAATCCGACAGGATGGAGGAGAAACGCGAGTTCAGCGCATGCGCCTTGTGAGAGGGAGGGCAGGAGCGAGCAAAGCAGCCAAGGGCCTCACCGGAAGTGCACGACGAGCCGGAGGACTCGACCTCCTCAACCGGCGCGGGAGACGGATCTCCGGCATCTGTATACGAGGTCCGAGTGATCAGGAGCGAACGTAAAGCTATCAGCCCGCGACCCAAAGGATAGCGGGGGCAGGTAGGCGCCGCAGGAGGGCAGCGGACGCGGACGACCTACCAGGCTCGCTGCTCCCAATCTCGATCACCTCGCGGGCTTTGCCCTTGCCCTTGACCCCTTCATCCTTGACCACCTTCTCCCGCCGCAAAACTTCGTTCTTGATGACCGCCCGCGTCTCGCCGGTCTGGCGCCTGCCGTCGTCCGAGTCCGATTCGGACAGCGGGCTGGGGCCTGCGAGAATGCGCAGCGGGTTGGCGGCGTGGCGGTCGGCCGCTGTGCGCTTGAGGGGCTTCTTGGCTGCGATTTGGGACCATGAGGTAGAAGAGGGTGGGTGTAAGTAAGATCAGCGCTGAGTGCTGGACCCGCGCGAAGACGACTCGTTCGAACGGTGAGAGAGAGGAGAGTACTCACCCGGCTGGCGGCGCACGGCTCGTCCAAAGTCGTCGCCCTCGCTACCATCGCTCCCGGCGCCTTTCGACCCCCGCTTCTTCCCTCCCTTGCCTCCAGTGACGCCGCCCCTCAAGACCTCGCCGCCATCCTCGTCGCTCGACCCGGCGCCGAAGCGGTACGCCTGGCCCTTGTCGCTCGTCCCAGCGCGAGCGTCGGAGCGCTTTGGCGGGCTCGCCCTCGCTCCACCTCCCGCCTTGCCCGCCTCAAGGCGAGCCTTCTTCCTCCCTCCCTCGCCACCGCGCCTTTCGGGGCCGACAGGCGATCCATCAGCCCGCCGTTTGCCAGTTGCCGACAGGCCGCTGCCGGACGAGGCTGGCCGAGCGTTGAACTCGTCGTCCGAGTCGTCCGACAGGGGCACGGGCGAGCCGTAGTCGACCGGCTCAGGCTTGGGCTTGAGGGTGGCGGGGGTCGTCCTCGATGAAGAAGGTCCTGGATCAGGGCGTGGAAGGATGGGCATGGCTGGCTGCCCGCTGATTGAGGGGCAGGGAGGCAGGTGGAGAGAGATGGTCAGGGACGGGGTGGAGTCGGAGGTCGAGCTGAACCGGCGGCTTGGAGACGCGCGTGGGTGAGCGGGCGAGCGGAGCTGCTGCTGCAAGGGCCGACGCGTCCAGTCCTTGCTCAGCCTCCTACGAGCCGGCTCGGGTGTGCTCAAAGTGGGAGCAGCAGGTCCGATAGACAGAGCAGCAGCAGCGCATCCGAGCCTCGTGACAGTGAGCAGAGGCGTCGATTCAAGCTGGACCGCGCCTCCCACCGCGTCTGCTTCGTTGCCCCGACTGGGCTAGCTCCTCGCCCAGGTTTGGGTAACCTCCACCTCGCCGTCGCAGGCGCCTTTCAGTAGTCGGGCGCCCCTTGCGCTCACGCACACGAGCGCTGCCAGTACGATGAGCAGTCAGCGTGCTTCAAGGCGACCGTCCTCCACCTCCCACTTGACTGTCTGCGAGTTTTTTTTTTTTTTCACCCGTGCTGGACGGGCACACGACAAAGGGACGTGAGCGACAGCCGCTAATCATATAGGGGGGTGTGCTGCTGCGCGCCTCCTTCCCCCCTCGTCGGTCGCGAAAAGACAGCGCGCTCGAGCCCGCATCTCACTCTCCCTCATCCCCCGAGAGACTCTCATCCAGCGATGCCCTCCACGCAGTCTCAGCCTGCGCCCGCACAGCCAAAGACGGAGCGTGCCGTCGTCCTGCTCGTCTTCGTCGCTCTGCTGCTCGACTTGCTCGCCTTCACGTCCGTCCTTGCTCTCCTGCCACCCTCGCTCCCCTTGCTTGTGTCGAGCTGATCGGCCACCTCCCTTCCCGATCACACAGGATCCCCTTGCCACTCTTCCCTCGTCCGTTCAGTGCCCTTGACTTCCGCCTGGACGTCAGGCCAACACTGACTCGCCTTTTTCTTCAATCCTGCAGGCATCGTCGCCTGGTACTCTGCCCGCTCGCCCCCCACCTCGCTCCTCGCCCGGACTCTCGCCGGCCTGCGCGGCGCCCGCTCCACCCTCCTCCAAGTTTCGGTTGCGCCGCGCTCTGCCTCATCCTCAGGTGCGCTCGCGTCGTCAGCAGCGGCGGACGAGGCTGCCAGGCGGTGGGACGTCGTCCTCCTCGGCGGGTTCCTCGGCTCAGTCTTCTCGTGCGTCCCCTCCTCCCTGCCCTCTTCTACCGTCCGACCGGCCCCGAACGCCCGACGCCTTCCTTCACCGCAGCTGACCCACCCTGCTCGCCGGCCTCTCTGTACGCCTGTAAATCGCCCAGCTTCTGCCAGTACCTCGTCTCACCAGCCATTGGCCGGCTCGCTGATGCCCACGGCAGGCGGCGCGTGCTGCTCGCGACGATGGCCGGCAACGTCGTCTCGACGCTCCTCTGGCTGCAAAGCACGTCCTTTGTCCGTCCCTCTTCCTCCGTGCAGTCTTCATTGCTCAGAAAGACTAGCATGCTGACCTCTGAGGACGATTTCACCTTGGGTTTCCGCGTATCAGACGTCGTTCCTCCTCGCCCGGCTCGTCGGCGGCCTCAGCGAGGGCAACGTCCAGCTGTCGATCCTCGTTTTGTCGGACGTGACGACGCCAGCGACGCGGCCTCGGGCGCTGGCGCTGATTGGGCTCGCCTTCTCGTACGTCCTCGTGTCTTTGTCCTCCCTTGCTTTCGGGCGATCGGGACCCCAGGCGACTGGCTGACCCTGCAGGGCTCCTGCATGCCCCTCTTCGGTCCTCAGCTTGTGCTTCACCCTTGGTCCCCTTCTCGGCGCGTGGTTCGCCTCTAGCCCTCTCCCAGGCGCTACCCTTCTCCCAGGAGGGTTCGAGCTCAACATATACGCCTTGCCTGCGTCCATCGCGCTCGGCCTGCTCGTCCTCGAGACGGCCTACCTCGCGCTCGCGCTGCCCGAGACGCGGGGGTGGGTCGTCCGCGGGCCGGCGGCAGTCGAGCAGGCGGGCAATCAGGGAGCAGAGGGGGTCTCTCCGCCCGTAAGGAGGAGCTTGGGTGAGCGCAAGCGGGCGCTGGAGGAGCTCAAGGCGGTCCATCGGACGTTCTTGTTCTTCTTCTCGGGCGCAGAGTTCACCCTGACGTGCGTGGTCTTCCCCCGGTCGACCCTTCCTTTTTCGCGTGTCCCTCTCTCCCCCCCCCGCCACACCGCCGGACGCTGAAGCCCCACACTTGGTACGCACACACATCGCCCTCCGACTCCAGGTTCCTCACGTACGACCTGTTTGGCTTCTCCAACGCCCAGTCGGGCCGCCTGCTGGCGTTCATCGGCGTCTTGTCGTCCCTGCTCCAAGGCACCTACACGCGTCGACCTTCGGTCGCCTGCTCCCCTTTGGCCCTCTCTGCCCGCGGCGTCGTCTCCACCTCTCTCGGCCTCGGCCTGCTCGCCTGCCTGCCCTGGGTCGACCGCGCGACCCCCCAGGCGGCAGGGCTCCTCTGGGGCGGCGCCGCCTGCCTGGCGTTCGCCAGCGCCTCGGTCGTCAACGGGCTCAACGCGGGGGCCAGCTTGCTTTGCGCTGACGGGCCCGGGCCGACGACGACGACGAAGGCGGAGGGGGGTGAGGGAGGAGAGCTCGTCAAGGGCAAGACGATGGGCGAGTTTCGCTCGGCCGGGCAGATGGGTCGAGCCGCCGGGCCCATCTTTGGTTCGTCCGGCACTCTCTCTCTCTCTCTCTCGCGCCCTCTTCTCCCTGAGCTTTGTCGCCGTCCTTCGCTGCACTCCTGCATCGCTGATTCCCCCGCCTTTCACGCCCACCGAAACCCGGTCCGTCCCCCCCTCCCCCGCCAACCCCACCCCACCCACCAGCTTGCACCTCGTACTGGCTCCTCGGGCCCTCAGCATGCTACGCCATCACCGCCCTCGCCCTCGGCTCCCTCGCCAGGCAGATGCGCCACCTCGTCCGCCGCGAGCGCGAGCTGGCAGCGGCGGCGGCGGCGGTGGAGATGTCGTCGTCGTCGGGGACGAGGACGGGGCTGTCGGCCGAGGGCGGCGAGGAGAAGAAGGATCTCTGAGGCGCGCGCGTTCCTCTTCCATCCCTGGGTCGGATCCGTCGTCGGAGGTGTTGTTGGTGGGTGGTTGCGGGTGGGAAGGGTTCCCCCCCCCCCCCTCTCTCCCCCGCGTGTTCCTTCAGCGACAAGCGAGGCGACGACCAGAGATGCACGCACCCCTTGCCCCGCTTCATTGAACCCGTTGAGCTCCAAGCCAAGCGAGGCAGCTCTCGCACACCGAACCCCCCGCCCCTATCCCATACACAGACACAACCACACCGCGCGCGCGCCCTTGCAGGGAAACGACCCCAAAGCCAGGAGGGCACGCGGAAGGGGGGGGGGGGAGAAGGCACATTGTGGAGCGGTTCCCGTCTTCTCGGAGAGAAAGAGGAGGGGGAAGAGGGGGAGGGGGGAAGGGGGAAAGAGGAGATGAGATATCTCTTGGCTTCTATGCGAACCACCCCTTCTTGCTCGTTTTGGGTCCAGAGTAGAGCGCGCTCTCCGGCGCCGGCGGCTGCCTTTCTCCTCCGTACCCATACTGCCCGCCTTGCAGCGGCGGAGGCGGGAGCCACTGATGCTGCTGCTGCTGCTGCTGGGGGTGGGGGTGGGGGAGAGGTGAGTGGTGGGGGTGGTACATCGGCGGCAGAGGCGGCCGATGCGAGGCGCGGTAGAACGTCAAGGCCGAGTTGGTCAGGACGGTCAAGAACGACAGGGTCACCAGGGTGAAGCCCTTTTTTGGAGGGGTGGGAGGAGGGTTTGGTTTCGGTCGGTTTGGGTGGGGGTTGGACATCCGCCGGGGAGCACCGAGCGCGCGGGAGAACAAGGGGGGCGGGAGGGAAGAGGGGGGTCAGCGTGTGCGGAGGGAGAACGGGAGGGGGAGGGGCGGGAAGGGAAGGGGAAAGGGGACGGACCATCGTCTTCCAACTGATGGGGTCGACAAAGCCGTTGACGACGCCGGCAAACGTCTGGGCGCCGACTTGGGCCCGGCCGACGGCGAGCGGGTCGCGGTTCATGCAGTACTCCCAGGTCGTGCAGGCTTGGTGCCTTGGGTGTCGTGGGCGGGCATGAGAGTGCGTGGGTGGGGGAGGTGGTGAGGGGGAGGGGGGGTGTCAGGGTACCAGGGACACGAGGCGAGAGGCACCGTTCGGGAGGGGCAAGAGACAGGAAGCGAGGAGCAAGAGAAGAGACCGAGGGGGGGGGGTTGGGGGGGGTCAAGCCAAAGCAGCCAACGCACATCGCAGGCACCCGCTTGGCCGGCTCGCAGTGGTTGGCGAGGTAGCTGGCGGTGCAGCTCGCGATCTCCTGGACGATGTCTTTCGGTGGGGTGGAGGAAAGGGGCGGGTGAGCGTCCGTTTGTATGTCCCCGTGCGTGTGGACCGGGGGGGGGGGGGGGAAAATGGGGGGAGGGCCAACAAGGAAGGGAAGAGACGACGGACCAAACGAGGCCTCGTCCACCTTGCGCTGGATGTCGGCTCGGACGGTGAGGATGAACTGGGTGGCGAGGTACAGGAGGAGGCTGACGAGGGCAAGGTTGAAGAAGAACTGGAGGTAGCTTTTGGATGGAAGAAGGTCGAAGGCGCGGGGGAAGGGGGGGGGGGTTGACGGTTAGGTGGGGGAAGGGGGGGGGGGTAGTCAGAGAGTGGACGGACGGAAGGCAAGGGAGGAAGAGGGGAGGGGAGAGACGAACCCGAGCAGGATGTAAGGCACCTCGCCGTGCTTAACCCCTCCCCCTCCTCTTCGCTCTCGCCCCTCGTCCTCCCCCCCGCCGCCGGCCGCGCGGACCAGCCCCGACAGGTGCAAGCTGTAATGCGTCGTCGATCCGTCCCTCCCCGCCCCCGTCGGCGGTCGGGCGGCGCGGCGGGCTCGTCGTCGTCGGCCGACGTGTTGAGCGGCGGTGGTCAGGGCGGTGGACGAGGTCGTGCGTGGGTGGTCGGGGTCGGAAGCCTGCCCGCGAGGGGAGCGGGCAGAGGGGAGGGAGGGAGGGTCGGAAGGGGGTGGGGGTGGGGGTAGGGCAAAGAGAGAGGGTTCAGCGGGTGCGAGCGAGAAAGGGTAGGGGAGCAGAACCCATCCCCAGGCGCCTGCCCCACATCCGTACGACAAAACGACCAAAAGACGAGGAGAGAGGGGAAGGGGGAGGGGGACGAACCGAGGCGCCTGCGCTGTCGCCTTCGCTCCCTTCATCTTGCTCGTCGTCGTCGTCGTCTTGCTCGTCGTCGTGGGCGTCGGCCCCCTTGCTCGACCTTGGACCCCCCGCCGCCGGCGCTCCCCAAAGCCGCTTCCTCATCTCCCTCCTCACCCCACCCCTCGCCAACGTCCGCCTCCTCCTCCCCCTCCTCCCGCCCTCTGCCTCCTCCTCCTCCTCCTCCTCCTCCTTGCTCCGCTCGCGCTCGTCTACCGCAGGCGCTGCGCCGCTGCCCTCCTCCCCTCCCAGCCGCCGCCCCTGCTGCTCATCGTCCTCCCCCCCACCCCCACCGGCACCGGCACCCGTCATCTCCACCTCGGGGATCCCAAACGCCGTGACGGGGTCGAACGCCTTGGGGTCAAAGGTGAACGCTTGTGGGTTGGGCGAGGGCGGCGGCGGCAGGGGGTAGGTCGGGTGAGGCTTGAGCGAGGGTGGGGTGTGGAACAGGAAGGACGGGGAGGAGGGGGCCAAGAGCGGCTGCTGCTGCTGCTGTTGTTGCGAATCGGCAGAGAAGAGAGGAGGAGGGCGGGTGAGGAAGGCTGAGGAGGAGCCGAGGGGAGGCGGGTCGTAGTGTGGGCCTTGGTGAGAGGGGGGCGAGAGAGAGTGAGCCAACCCGACCAGCCAGCGCGAGGAGAGAGAGAGAGAGAGACGGACGCTTGCGAGGGGGAAGGTCGTACTGCCAGTCCATGGGCCCTGCCGTCGACCGTCGCATCTCTGACTTGACTTGACTTTGGGGGGGGGGGGACTTACTTGACTTTGGGAAGGGACCAGGCCATATCCACTCTGGGATGCGACGCGCGTCCGACCTTGCTTTCCTTTGCTTTCCTTGCCCGGTTCCTTCTTTGCTTTCCTTGCTCGCTCCTTGCAATTCTTGCAATTCCTTGCCCGTTCCTTGCAAGTCCTTGCCTGCCGCTCCTCCCAAGTACTTGCCCGCCCTCTTGTCAGCCGTCGCACACGCTCTCGAGTGCGCCTGTCGAGTGCGCCGAGGTGCGCAGCCCCGCGCCGACTGCCTACTTGTGCGCGCCTGCGCGAGCTCGAGCTTCCCTCCCGACAGCATCTTCGCCCGCCCACCCACCTTTCATCCTCGCTCTTGCTCCACCCCTACGCCCTGACTGGGACCCGCCTTCCATAGGCCTGCTGTTTCTACATGGTCCCGGTCATTGATTTGGACTTGTGGCGGTGCGAGGGGGGCGAGGGGAGAGGGGGGGGGGTGCCCTGCGCAGAGCAAGGAAAGGCAAGGAGAGCAAGGAAAGCGCGCAGATCCAGTGGGCCAGGATCCGAGCAAGGAATGAGCAAGGAAAGCAAGGAATGGCAAGGAACAAGAGTCTCATGTTGACATGGATTCCTTGCTCTCAGACCAAGGAATCCATGGAGCTGCACGCGGGGCCAGGCGCAGCAAGGAGTTGGCAAGGAAAGCAACAAGGAAAACGGGTTCACAGTAAGGGGTCCGAAGGGGGGCGACCCGGCGATCTTGCAACCTGCAGCTGGGGTCCTCCTTCATGCTCGCCCATCAGACAAGGCCAGACAGTCGAGACAAGAGACGGGTTGACCAGATGTGACCCCATCCTACTCCAAGGACTCCCGTTGATCAAGGGTGGCCAGGTCTGACTGACCATCTGCAGCGTCTGGGGAGCCCGTCACACTCATGAAGTCGTCAGCCGCCCCTCTCTCTCTCTCTCTCTCTCAACCATCTGGCCCTTCTTCCTCCTTTCCCTGTCCATAACCCCTGGAGCCCATCCCATCCCACCCTCCCACCCATGCCCGGCGACAGGAAGCAGATGACAAAGTCCCTCAGGGCAGGCCTCAACGTCGGTTCCCTCCCTCGTGCTGTCCGACCCCTCCCAATCCATCGGCTGACAAGACACCCCGCCCGACCCCGTCAGTTCCCCGTCGGTCGTGCGTCCCCTCCCTCCCTCCCTCCCTCCCTCCCTCCCTTCCTCCCTTGCGTGCTGCTGTCCTTCCCCTCCAAGCCCAAGAGCCTCCCAAGCGAAAGAGAGGGGACAAGGAAGAGGAGGAAGAGGAGACGCCTCCGCCATCCCGCCATCTCGCTGACGCTCGCTCGCTCGGCTCTCTCCTCCTTGCTCCCTCCCTCCTCCCTCCCTCCCTCCTCCCTCCCTCCTCCCTCCCTCCTCCCTCCCTCCTCCCTCCCTCCTCCCTCCCTCCTCCACTCGCTGGCTCACTCGCTCCTCTCCTCTCCTCTCCCTTGCGCTCCTCACCTCCTCACCGACCCCTTCCCCCGGCCACCGCCCAACACCGGTCTCCTCCTCCCCCCCCCCCCACACACACACACCCAAACCAGGCTGCCACCGCCTGCTCAAAAAGTACGCCCATCAGAAACAGCGAGTCGGGACCGACGCCGCCGTCTACACGACGTGTGCGTTCCTTGTCGCTTCTTGGCTGGCTGGGCTCTCTCTCTCTCTCTCTTCATGCCTCGGTCTGCCGGTCTCTCCCTCGCTCTCTCGCTCTCTTCTCTCCCCTCTGCCCCCCTGCTCCCTCCTCCTCCTCCTCCTCCTCCTCCTCCTCCTCCTCCTCCTCCTCCTCCTCCTCCTCCTCCTCCTTCCTCCTTCGTCCTCCCTCGTCTCGTGGACGACCAGCCAGCTGCACCATGCGCCATGCGCTGTGGCTCTCGAGCGTCTCTTTCCGCGCTCACACACGCGCCCATCTCAGGGTTTACGCAACCACCCAACCCCCTCCCCCGTGTGCGCTCCGGTCCTTGCCTGGGTCTGGCAAGGCGCAAGCGAGCAGCGGTCGGGAAAGGGGGGTTGCGGTGGCGGTGGCGGTGTGGTGGTGGTGATGTTGGTCGTGGTGGTGCATGTGGCGTGGACCCGGGAGGAAGAGGAAGAGGCAGGGGAGGGAGGGGGAGGGAGGGGGAGGGAGGGAGGCAGGCAGGGAGGGAGGGGGGAAAGCGGTGAGACTCGACCCCTACGCCCTCCAACCAAACCCTGGGCTGGCCTGCCTGTCCTGTCCTGCGTTGGGGGGGAGGGGAGGGGAGAGATGCATCGCGCCAAGCCAGCGAGCGAGGGCTTGGACGAGGGGCGGGAGGTGGTGACTCTTTTGCTTGCCTGCTTGACTCGCTCGCTCACCCGACCGCTTTCTCTCTCTGACGCCTCGCAATGGCTCTCACCCTCCTCGACCCTCCGTTCCCCTACTTCCGCCCTCCCCTCCGTCCGTCCGTCTGTGACCTCCCTCCAACCAACCAGCCGTGCTGGAGTACCTCGTCGGTGAGAGACCCCCCCCCCCCACCTGCCCCTTTACCCTCCTCCCTCCTCCCTCTTTGACTCCCTCGCGACCCCCGCCCCTCGCTCTCCCCCCTCTCTCTCCACCCAGCAAGTCCCAACTGACCCCCTCCCCGTCCTCGCCACGGCGCCGCGCCCCCCAGCCGAGGTGATCGAGCTTGCCGGCAACGCCTGTCGCGACCTCAAGCGCAAGCGCATCACGCCGCGGTCCGTCCTCCCTCTGCCTTCTTGCCCTTGCCCTTGTCCATCGCCTCGTTCCTTCCCCTTCCTCTTCCCTCCTTCCTTCCTTCCTCTCTTCTCCTCTCCCCTCTCGCGTTGCCGTACCGCAATCAACCTCCCCTTCCCTGCCCTTCCCAAGGACCCAAAACTCACCTCCCCCCCCCCCTGTGCTCACCCACTTTCTCCCTTCCTTCCGGTGGCACGACAACCCCTCCCTCCGAAACAGCCACCTGCAGCTCGCGATCCGAGGGGACGACGAGCTCGACGCCTTCATCAAGGCGACGATCGCCCAGGGCGGTGTGACGCCGTACATCAACCGGGTGCGCGGCCTCTCTCTCTCTCTCTCCTCGCTCTCTCTTGTTCTCGTTGTCTCCTCAGTCGTCTGTGGTGATACCTTCATTCACTCTCACCTAACGCCCCTCCTCCCACCCTTTGCCTCCATTAAAAAAAAAAACAGGACCTCCTCCCGCAAAAGTCGATCCTCCACTGGTCCAAGAAGCGGCAGGAGTGGGAGCATGCGAGGATGCAGACCAAGAACCGGCAGCAGCCGAAGGAGGGTGAGGAGGGGGCTGGAGGGGGAGGAGGGGGGGAGGGCAAGGGCAAGGGCAAGGGCAAGGGGGGGAAGCGATGAGCGCGGACGCCTGTTGGCAGGGGGCCGGGAAAGGGGGCAGAACCGGGGGTAGGGGGGGGGGGGATTCACTTCCGCCACCCCCCCCCCCCCCCCCCCCCCCCCCCCCTCTCTTTTTTCCCCCCCCCTCCCCCCCCCCCCCCCCCCGCCCCCCCCCCCACCCCCCCCCCCCCCC
>MVAK01000085.1:0-42951 GCA_014825535.1 Cystofilobasidium bisporidii | reverse complement strand
GGGGGGGGGAGGGGGGGGGGGGGGGGTGAGGGGGTGGGGGCGGGGGGGGGGGGGGGGGGGGGGGCGGGGCGGCGGGGGGGGGGGGGGGGGGGGATTCACTTCCGCCACCGCCTCCCCCCCCCCTCCCTCCCTCCTCTTTCTTTCGACGACCTCTGTCGCTCGCTCGTCCACCTCGCACGAGATCACCCTTTCCACCTTTCATCCCGCCGGACCGGACGCGAGGCGCACCAAGGCGGCTCCGACACGGACCCAGACCGTCTAGCTCCTTGGCCCAACGGCGTGACCTCCCCCCTCTCCCCCCCCCCCCGCCCGCCGCCGCCGCCGCGGCGTTCAGTTGGGTCGATCAAGCCAATCAAACCACCCACCACCCACCGCGCCGACGGTTCCGGCCCTCCTCTCTCGCGCTCTCCAAACGAACCCCCCCTCGCCCCCCAACACCTTTCAGTGCATCCTCCCTTACCAGTTCCATCCTCCATTCAGGCCTCCACCAAGCGCAGCAGCAGCAGCAGCAGCAGCAGCGTGCTTTGTATACCCACCGCCCTCCGCTCCTGCCCTCCTCGCACCCGTCCGTCCCTCCAGCCCATACCCATGCCCATACCCACATTCACCACCGCCGCGCCCCTCCCGACCGTTCGCTCCACCTCATCCTGCTCCCTCCCCTGCCCCGCTCCAACTTCCCCCCTGATCATGCTCCTGCCCTGTCCCTTAATACCCCTCCCCCCCTTCTCCTCGCCCACCCCGTCGTCCTATCGCTGTCATGTATGTCAACGTCCCCTCGTCTCCCCGTTGGCGATCGAACCCGCGCCCGTCGGTCGGGCCGAGGGGCGCATCGTCGACCAAGGGGTTCGTTCCTCTGCGTCGTCCGTCGCTCGCTGACTTGGCTCAGTCGAGGCGCACGCGTCGATCGGTCGTGCACCAACCCCCCCCCCCCCATCTCGTCCCTGCCAGATCCCTTCAGCCCCCGCCGCGCGCACCTCGATCGAGCTCAAACGTCTGCCGTCGGAGGGCGACGAGTCCTCCCCCTTCTCCTTCTCCTTTTCCCCCTTCGGTGGTCGGAAGGGTCTTTGTGGCCGGGGCGAGGGGCGAGAGGTGTCGTCGCCTGGTCGTCGATCGACCAGAGGCAGCGGGGGTGTCTGACGTCGGTCGTGCGTGCGCACAAGGGTACGACGGTGCCAGAGGGGCCGCGCTCGCGCACGGCCTGGCGCTTGAGACGTCGAGCGAGCCCTCGGTGTCGTCGCTGGCCGCAGTGGTGAGAGCGGCGTCGCAGGTCGTCGTGGTGGTGTCTCGCGCGGTGACTTGCGGATCGACCGACATGGGCCCACGAGGGCAGGCAAGATGGTCGTCGAGCGTTTTCACCTCGGGATCTGTCAGCGAGCGAGGATCGCAAACAAAGGGGTGGTCATTATGGCCGAAGCGACAGCGCAAGCCCAGAGGGTGGAAGCGGATCCGCGGCTAGACGGACAGATGCCTTCGGCGAAGGGGTAGGCGATGGTCGGGTCGACGATCGGGAGACGGCGGGGTGTTGGAGCGGGCGGGCGAGTGTGGGTGACTGACGCGAGGAGGGGACCGGCCAAGAGGGGCATTGGCGTTGACTATCGACGTGAAGTAGGGAAGGAGAGTGATGGACAGAGGACGTCGGCAGAGGAGTCGTGCGCCAGCTCGTGCTTGACCGACGGCAGGTCTGCGTTCGTCGTCCGTCCGAGACGGCCTGGTCAGTCAGCGTCACAAATGACGTGCCAGCAGAGGCCAGGATTCGAAAGGGTCGTACAGATGCCAGCCTCGAACGGGTAGCGCACGGCGTCGTCAACGATCCTGACCGGCATCGGCGGACGGCGGTGGGCGATGACGGGCGTCGAAGGCGCCGTTGGGAAGGCGTAGTGGAACGAGTCGTCCAGCGCGGTCGTGAACGGGCCTGCAGCGAAAGGAAAGGCAGAGAGTCGAAGGGTCAGCGACAATTCGTTGACTGCTCAACACAGAGGGGGTGCAACGCACGAGGAGCATCAACGAGGGGTCGTCTGGAGGCAGCGGCAACGAGCCGGCTCCCGTCGACCTTTGCGCGCGCGACTGACGACGGCAGCGAGACGGCGGTCAGAACGTTTGCGCTGGCGCAGAACTGAGATGCAGAAAACCAAGGAGACGGACAGAACGGATCGCTCCAGAACGTCGAAGGCACACCGGCGCGCGTCTTCTTGGCCGGCGGGTCTGGGAGGAGAATGCGCGGGATCAACAGCCCAATCCGGCCCAAAGTGAAGAGGTCGACAAGACGCACAGAAGCCTTGCGCAAAAGGGTACGCGATCGAGTCTGGGACGATCTTGATCGGCTCGAGAGCAAGCAGAGGCTGTCTCGTTCGGCCTGCATGGCGTGCTCGTCCTTCTTCAGGGGCCTGTTTTGCGCGCAAGCCGACGCGAGAGAACAGGGTCGAGCGACGTACCGATCTTGGATCCCCTCTGCTTCCCCTCTGAGCCTAAGATCGACTTGCCTCCCGATTCATCCGCCCGTGGCATCCGCGGGACGAGCATCTGCCGCTCGTCGAGGCCGTCATTCGGCTCGCTTGGCTTGGGCACGACGATCGGTTCTGGCGGCGACTGGCGTAAGAAAGGCACTGGCGTGACGGGCGATGGCGCGGATCGCTGGCCGACGTCGGGCGTGGCGATCCTCGACGGGTACCTGAACGCATTGGCGCGCCATCCTGGAGGGGATGGCGGAGGACCCCACGAGGTGGCGATGCTCGTGACTGGGGTCAAGCAGAGGAAATGGCGTGCGTCAGCGAGAGCTCGCGACGCAGCGCTTCGCAAAGGGAGACTGACTCACTCGTCTGCGCCGGCATCGTCCATCGGCCCTCGTTGTCATCTGCGGCCCGGTACTCGATACCGACCGAGCTCGCACGTGACGACCACCCGCCGTCCGGTGTCGGCAGTGGGCTGCCAGGCCCCCACGAGGTAGCCGGGGACGAAGGTGCGCGCGGCGCCCGAAGCGCGCTGAAGGTCGCGGCGTGGGTTCGAGGACCTGCCGAGGAAGTGACAGCCGGCAAGAGCCCTGCTCCATCGGTGTCGCAAGACTTGAGGTGGACCTTCTGGGCCACCGCATCGGAGTGGGACGCCGGCGCGCGCAAAACAGATTTGAAAGCCACACTCGGCCAGGCGGGGAACGGCGCATCCTTGTCGATCTGTACAATCCGGTGACTGATGAACGGGCGGGCAATGATCTCCCACTGAGCAAAAGTAGGCCATGCGCAGAGTCAGCACAAAGGAGCTGACGTAGTCGGGCACGGGCTGAAAGACGCACGACGGCGGGGTCCTGGATGGCGACGTCGAGGCCGGGCTCGAGAGTGATCACCAGCGCAGGTCGGGAGGCCAATGGAGCTGACGACGGCGTTGATCGCAGGTCAAACGCCCACAGGGCCGAGGCAAGCTGGCTGTCGAGCTGGAGGGTCGGCGATGCAGATGCCGGCGGGCACTCAGCTGCAGGCCGAGGATAAGGAGCTACGTCAGACGGACGCACCGACGGGTCGAGCTTGACGAGCCTCGCTCCTTCATCATCCCTTCCTTCGAGCCGCACGAGCAGCAACCTTCCCACAGAAACCTCTCTCTGATCATCCTCTGCGGCGCGGTGGCTCACCGCTCCGAGGCCCAGCCCGGCGGTGGTACGGGTGAACGACGACGACTGCGCCCTCTGCCGCTGGCCGAGCCTCAAGGGAATCTGAGCCGACCCACCGCCCGGGCCAGCCGGGAAGGGATGCAAAGGCAGGCGCGAGTCGGCCGAGCTAGCCAATGTCGGTAGCTTCAGCGGCGGAGGTAGGCTGCCGTTGACATGCGGACGGGGCGCCGCCTGCGAGATGGCGAGACCGTCGACGGCGGACGCTGCCGCCGAAGGCGGAGGGGAAGACGGGACCGGCATACCGAAGCACCGGCCGGCGAGCAGGTGATTTGGATCGAGATGGACTCAACCGACAATGCTGCTCGAGGGTTGCGTTGGGGAGATTGAAGGTGGCGGTCAGTCGTGCCAGGCGCCAGCCCTTCGCTGGGGAAGAGAGGGGGCGAGGTCCTTGCGCTTCGGAGGCTGAGACGACGAGCCAAGGGGCTCGGCCGTCGAAAAAGGGGCAGCGACGACGAGGACGGGCAGCCTGGCCAGCTCGACACGCTGGACAAAGCTTGCCACCCGAAGGTGCCCAAGGGGTGTTTGTGGGAGCGCAGCTCGGTATATGGTCCATCGGTTAGCACGAGCTGTCGAGGGAGTCGCCGGAGTCGCGCATGTCGCTGGACGACGAGAGGGCGTGCCTGACCCCAATTGGTTGATGCCGCCGCCCGAAGTCGGCCCTGGACCCGGATTCAAGACTCTCGTCGCGGCAACCTACGCCAGCCGGCTCTCGATTGGGACGACGTTGAGCATCTTGCGGTCCGCTCGTGCCCGGGTCGATGGCATGCGGGAGGTCAGCGCACCGGTGAGCTGACGGACAGGCGCGATGGTCAGCGCAGCAGACAAGGCGCTGTATGACCTCCTTGGCTGCTGGGCGCCTGGAAGCTGTTGGGCACTCATAGCCACGTCCGCTGCCGCAAGAATCAAAAGAAAGTGGAGTCATCTGGAGAACCTATCGCACACGCTGGCAGAGACGCACATGCCAGCCGGGATGCGTCTGGTGCTTCGGGCTCGCCGGCCGATGAGGTCTCGATCGCATTTTGTGCTGTCGTCGGGCCTGACAAGGCACCGGCAATCGCGCGCCAGCCTTGCCGGGTCGGGTCTCGCAGCACCGCCCAGCCCGGCCCGTCCTCGATTGGTGCTCCCTCGCACGGCACTCTACCTTGAGCCCAACCACCACCACCCACCCCACTCTCGACCCACGCACACTAGTCCAGCATCGGACAGCTCTCCCAGCCGTATCCCAATCAGCTCTCCACGCGTCTGACACCCACCCGAAGCGACCCCATCGCCTTCAGCCCAACACCTCCCTCCCTCCTCACTTTCAGCCCACCCCCCCCGTTCCCTCCTCCCGCCTTCACACGCTTGAGTGCTCTTTCCCCCATCAGACGACTATGGCCTTCCCGAGACCCAAGCCGACGACGGCCGAGACGATGGCCCTAGTGCGTACCTCTGCTCCTTAGCCGATGTCAAGCTTAGCTGGCCTCAGCATCAAGTCGCCGCTTTCATGCTTCAAGCGCCTCTGTCCGTCGCTGACCCTTCCGATCCCCGTCTTTCTCGATCCCCGCAGGAGCGGGCCAACCCGCCTTTCAACGTTCGTGCGCTCTCGGTCCTCATGCATGGCTCGGCCAAGGCACTCGAGCGCAAGGAAAAGTTCATGGCCGAGATCGCGCGTACGCCCGCCTTCCGACTCGACGACATCCACGACCTGTCCAAGGACGAGGTGCGCGAGCGGACGATGGAGAAGTTCTCGACGATGGTGCGTGCCTGCTGCTGTTGCTGGCCTTCTCGTAATGTTCATTTTTGACAGCCCAGCTGCTTCGTCTGCCAGGTTCACTACGTCACGACCGAGTCGCTTGAGACGTTTGCCCTGCGCATGCAGCTAATCGGCATCGCCGACCCGGCCTTCTGGACGAGGTGCGCAATCGGCTCCCTTTCGCCTTCCTTCCCTTAGCCGCTTGCATGGCTGACAGTACTCGAGCAGATTCGGAGTGCACTACGGTCTCTTCCTGGGGGTGCGTCCTTGCCGCTCGCTCGTCGCTGCCTCCCGCGATCTCGGCTGACACCCAGCTCGCTGCGCGCCTGCGTTGTGACGACAGGCCCTGAGGGGCGGGGCGACGACCAGCCAGATGAATTATTGGATCGAGAAGGGTGTGCTCGGTCTCAACGGCGTCATCGGCTGCTTTGGCATGACCGAGGTACGTCTGTCGCGTCGAGATCGCACAGTCGCAGCTTGGCTGACCCTCTCATGGCGCTCGACAGCTCGCGCACGGTTCCAACGTTGTTCGTTCCCTTCACCTTCTGCTCCTCTGCACTTTTCGACCAATCCCGCTCACAACGATCATCCTTCCCACACAGGCCGGCATCGAGACGACGGCGACGTTCGATCCCCAGTCGGACGAGTTTGTCATCCACACGCCCCACCTGTACGCGACCAAGTGGTGGATCGGTGGCGCCGCGTCGACCGCGACCCACTGCGCCGTCTTTGCTCAGCTCGTCATCGACGGCAAGAAGCATGGCGTGAAGACGTTTGTCGTCCAGCTGCGCGACACCAAGTGCGTATGCCCGAACTTTTGCCCGACCACGCCGAGTGCCGAGGCTCACGCACCCCTCTGCTGTCGCCATCCGCGCACAGGACCTTCATGCTCCTCCCTGGAATCAACATCGGGGACCTCGGCAAGAAAATGGGTCGCGACGGCATCGACAATGGCTTCATCCAGTTTACCTACGTGCGCGTACCCCGGTCGCATGTACGTCCAACCCGTCTTCGTTCTCTCGCGCACGCGTGACGCAGGCGCTGACCTCCCTCATTCCTTCCCGTCCATCTCTCAGATGCTCATGAAGCACACCCAGTGCGTGCCTCTCTTTGCCCCTCTTGGATAGCTACATAAAGCTGATCGGGTCGTCTGTCGTTGCAGGGTCTCGCGCAAGGGCGAGGTCTTTGAGCCCCCGCTTGCGCAGCTCACGTATGGTGCCGTGCGTTCATCCTCGCTCTTTCTGTCGCCCATCCCTCCGCTGAAATCCCACATGTCACTCTGCAGCTGCTCTGGGGCCGAACTTCAATGGTCTCGGACTCAGCCAACTCCGCCAAGAAGGCCCTGACGGTCGCGATCCGGTACGCGGCCGTCCGCCGCCAGTTCAGCGCCAGCGGCAACAACGTCGAGACGCAGCTGCTCGACTACCCGATCCACCAGCGCCGGCTCATGCCGCTGCTTGCGCAGGCAATCGCGGGCGGCTTCACCGCGCTTGAGATGGAGCGGTGCGTCTTCCTGTCTTTCGCGCGCACGCGTCCGTCGGATGGTAGCGTCTGACCCTGACGCCACCTCTCCCTCGGTCACCATTCACAGCATGTTCAACGAGCTCACCGAGGCGCTTGAGGTGCTCGAGCCTAACGATCCCAACCTTCCGGCCGTCCTGGCGAAGCTCAAGGAGACGCATGCGACGTCGGCGGGCCTCAAGGGTGCGTCCCCGCCTGCCCTTCCTCTCTCTCCCTCGATACTTTGGGTTGATCAGCCCTCGCCCTCTCACCGACCAACAACCAACGAAGCCTTCTGCACCTGGAGCTGCCTCCAGACGATTGACACGTGCCGGCAGTGCTGCGGCGGCCACGGCTACTCGGCTTACTCGGGCTTCCCTGCGATGTACAACGACTTTGCCGTCCAAGTGAGCGCTCGAGCCTTTCCTCCGTATCGGAGACCCCGGATCGAAGCCAGGACTGACCCTAACGCTGAACGCGCGTCTCAGGCAACATGGGAGGGCGACAACACGATCCTTTCCTTGCAGGCTGGGCGTTCGCTCATCAGCAGTTATCAGGGTACGCACGGATCCCCAACTTTTCTTCTATGAGGGACTTCTCGCTAGAGCGCTTTCTGATGCACGCACGCGCGCCGCCGCCCCTCTATCTCACAGACGCCATCAAGGGCAAGCCGCTCCCTCCCGGTGTCTCGTACCTCGCCCGCCCGTCGGTTTTGACGGCTACTTCGTCGGGCGCGCTCGACCTTGCCGACATCGACGCGGGCTGGGGCAACGTCGCGGCCAATCTTGTCAAGAAGGTCGCGAGCGACTACGAGGCCGACGTCAAGGGTGGCAAGAGCAAGGAGGTCGCGATGGAGGCGTGCAGCCAGTCTCGCTTCGTCGCTGCCAAGGTCCACACGGTCGGCTACATCTTCCGCGCTGTGCGTATCTGCCTGCTCTCAATATCCGAATCTCTCTTCTTCCACCTCTGACAACAACAACCGCGCTCGGCTACAGTTCCGCGCGGCGCTCGACAACATGCCGCCGTCTTCCGAGAAGGACATTCTGCTCATCACCTGCCGGCTGTATGGCCTGCACCAAATTGAGGAGCAGGCAGGTGCCTTCCTCAAGTGTGCGTCCACCTCCTTTTTCCCCGCTGTCCTATTTGTGCTGTCCTCGCATTCACTGACGCTTCCAGGCACGCCGGCGATCCGTAGACGGCTACTTCAAGCCCGCCCAGATGGACCAGGTTGAGAAGGAGGTGTCAAAGTTGTGCGCCGAGCTGCGCGCCGTCGCGGGTGCGTCTCGTCTCCCGCCTTTGCCCCGCCGGCACCGTCATCGGCCGGGCTGACATTCTCACTCTCGCCACGCAGTCCCCGTCGTTGACGCGTTTGCACTGAGCGACCACATCATCAACTCGCCGCTCGGCCGCTACGACGGTCAGATCTACGAGGCCTACTTTGACCAGGTCCGCCGGGCCAACCCGCTGCCCAAGGGTACGTGTCTGCCTTGCACTTTTGACGAGCCTGATGCGCGCATTTGTCTGACTGATCTGTCGCTGCCTCATGCCCGCTCCAGTCCACCCCTACTTCGACCGGCTGATCAAGCCGCTGCTCGAGCGCCGTGCGGTCGACGACGACGCCGGCGTGCTCGACATGCGGGACGAGCTCGAGGACGAGATCGCTGAAGCCAAAGAGGAGGCGACGCAGGCTGCCAAGCTCAAGCAGCAGAAGGCTTCGGTCGGTATGCAGTCGTAGATGCTCCCTGGCGTGAGTAGACCGTACATGATTGGCGCGCATGGGTAGCATCCGCCCTGCACGCCTTGGCTCTTCTTTCCGTCCGACCCTTCCCCTGTAAGACCACCATCAGCCCCGAGTCGTCCGCGCCGACGCCCGCGTCTTTGTATCCATCTTGATCTCGAACATCCCTGGCCTTTTTTTGCGAATCATTTGCGAACCAGCGTCAGCAGCAAGGCTCGCAGGGTCTCAAGTCTCGATTGTTTCCGCTCGCAAGAAGGCAGCAGGGCCAGGCGCTTCTCGAACCCGCTCGGCGTGCGCTCGCGGCCCAAGCAGCATCGGCGACGAGCGGCCGGTGCCGGTGCCGTGGGCACGAGCGTGGAACGAGAATCCGCCAGACTCTGCCTTTTTGGGGCATTGAGCTGGCGCGGGCGAGGAATTGGAAAATCAGCTGAGCGCTGGCGTGCCCGGCGCAGAAAAGATGGGACGAGCGCGAGCTCGCCTTCCTTTCCTTCACCCACCACTCTCTCCCCCCTCCCCCCCCCATCACACCTCTCTCCTCTTCCTTGAAAATGGTCGCTTCCAGTGTTCTCGGATACCCCCGTATCGGTACGTCCGCCTTTTCCTCCCCGCATCAGCTGAGCTGGCGGCAGCGCCGTGTGTGCAAGGCGCGCGACAGGCAGCTTCAGCCCACGCGCGTTCCATGTTCAGCCCCGCTCGCTCCCTCCGACCCCTCCAACGTGGGTCGACCGACGGTCCTCAGTTGCGATGGAAGACTGACATCTCTCTCTACCTTCCCTCCTTCCTTGTCTGCTCCTTCCATTCGTCATCTGCCAGGTCCCAACCGTGAGTCTCGAGCCTTCTTTCCCTTCCGACCGACTCCTCCTTTTTTTCCCTGCGGTTGGCTGACTTCGACGCTCTTTTTTTCACCCGTCTTTCAGGTGAGATCAAGAAGTCGGTCGAGTCGTACTGGGCTGGCAAGATCTCGGCAGACGCCCTCCAGGCCTCGGCCAAGGACATCCGTGCCCAGCGATGGCAGACGCAGAAGGAGGCTGGTGCCGACCTGATCGCCTCGTGCGTCCGTTTCACCTCGTCACTTTTCGCTCTTGCTCGCTGCGACGGCAGGCTGACTCGACCCTTCCCTCCTGCTTCATCCTCTCTTGCAGCGGTGACTTCGCCTTCTACGACCACGTCCTTGACACGTGCGCCCAGCTCAACCTCATCCCCGAGCGCTACACCAAGCACGGCCTGTCGGCGCTTGACATTGCCTTCGCCATGGGCCGCGGTCGTCAGGAGCTCGACAAGGGCATCGACCTTTCGGCCATGGAGATGAAGAAGTGGTTTGACTCGAACTACCACTTCATCGTCCCCGAGGTCTCGGGCTCGGTCGAGTTCAAGCTTAACAGCAACAAGGCTCTCGAAGAGTTCAAGGAGGCCAAGGAGCTCGGCATCACCACCCGCCCCGTCGTCCTCGGACCCATCACCCTGCTCGCTTTCTCCAAGAACGCCCACGACGCCGCCTCGGGCTACGAGCCCCTCCAGTCGCTCGACAAGCTCGTCCCCGTCTACGCCGAGCTCCTCGCCCAGCTCAAGGAGGCTGGCGCCGAGTCCGTCCAGATCGACGAGCCCGTCCTCGTCCTCGACCGCGCTGAGTCGCTCGGTGCCGAGTTCAAGTCGGTCTACGCCGAGCTCTCCAAGGTTGCTCCGTCCATCATCCTCACGACCTACTTCGGCCGCCTCGGCAAGTCGCTCGACTTCGTCAAGGAGCTCCCCGTCGCCGGTCTCCACATCGACCTGTCCGAGCGCGGTGACGCCTCGCAGCTCGAGGCCACGCTCGAGGCTCTCAAGCCCACCAAGCAGATCCTTTCGCTCGGCCTGATCTCCGGCCGTAACATCTGGAAGGCCGACCTCACCTCGGCCCTCGAGGTCACCAAGAAGGCCATCGCCGCCCTCGGCGAGGACCGCGTGATCGTCGCCACGTCGTCGTCGCTCCTTCACACGCCCGTCACGCTCAAGTCCGAGACCCGCCTCACGGCCCAGCAGTCCGACTGGCTCTCGTTCGCCCTCGAGAAGGTTGCCGAGGTTGCCACCCTCGCCCACGCCGCCTCGGGCTCGACCGACGAGAAGTACGCCAAGGCCCTCGAGGCCAACAAGGCCTCGATCAAGGCCCGCCGCGACTTCGAGACGGAGTCCGACTCGGCCGTCCGTGACCGCGTCGCCGCCGTCAAGGAGTCCGACTACGAGCGCAAGTCGAAGTTCCCCGTCCGCAAGGCCGCCCAGCAGGAGAAGCTCAAGATGCCCCGCTTCCCCACGACCACCATCGGCTCGTTCCCCCAGACCAAGGAGATCCGTATCGCCCGCAACAAGTTCAACAAGGGCGAGATCACCGCCGAGGCCTACGAGAAGGCCATGGAGGCCGAGGTTGAGAAGGTCATCCGCTTCCAGGAGGAGGTCGACCTTGACCTGCTCGTTCACGGCGAGCCCGAGCGCAACGACATGGTCCAGTACTTTGGCGAGCAGCTCCAGGGCTTCATCTTCACCCAAAACGGTTGGGTCCAGTCTTACGGCTCGCGCTGCGTCCGACCCCCGATCATCGTCTCGGACGTCTCGCGCCCGACGGCCATGACCGTCCGCTGGTCGACCTACGCCCAGTCGCTCACGTCCAAGGCGGTCAAGGGCATGCTCACCGGCCCCGTCACCATCCTCAACTGGTCGTTCCCCCGCATTGATGTCTCGCGCGAGATCCAGTGCCGCCAGCTCGCGCTCGCCCTTCGCGACGAGGTCGCCGACCTCGAGAAGGCCGGCATCTACGCCATCCAGGTCGATGAGCCCGCGATCCGCGAGGGCCTGCCCCTCCGCCGTGTCGACTGGGACGCCTACCTCAAGTGGGCCGTCGACTCGTTCCGCCTCTCGACCGCCGTCGCCCAGGACTCGACCTTTATTGCGTCGCACTTCTGCGTTCGTCCACTTTGCTTCCCCTTGGTCCTCCCTCCCTCTGTCCCTCTTCTTCGACGACCGTCTTTGCCCCTCCTTCGACGATCCGTCTTGGGCATAGGTTCGAAATCCGTGCCTGAGCTGAAACCGCACGATTTTTGCCTTTCAACAAAATACAGTACTCTGACTTCAACGACATCTTCAGTGCGATTGCCAACCTCGACGCTGACTCGATCTCAATCGAGGCAAGCAAGAGCGACATGAAGCTTCTCGACGTTTTCAAGGTTCGTCCTGCTTGTCATTGTTGGGTTCTGAGGTTTGGTGGGAAGGTGTGGGGGGTGTTGGGGTGGTCGGACACTTGGCGCGCAGCAGGCTGACCTTGACCCCCCCCTCTCCCCTAGACCCACAACTACTCGAACGGCATCGGCCCCGGTGTCTACGACATCCACTCGCCCCGAGTCCCTTCCCAGAAGGAGATCGAGGAGCGCATCGCCGAGATGCTCAAGCAGATCCCGGCCGACCTCCTCGACGTCAACCCCGACTGTGGTCTTAGTGCGTTCATTCACGCCTTTTCCTTCCCCTCTTCTCAACACATGGCTGACATATCCGTTCCTTGCACGCCTCCCTCCTTTCAGAGACCCGCGGATGGCCCGAGACCAAGGCCGCTCTCTCGAAGTGAGTGCTGATCCCGTCATGATCTCATCTCGAAAGTCTGCTTCTTGCTGACCCTTCGCCCCCTCTGCAGCCTCGTCGCCGCCGCCAAGTGGGCTCGTGAGACTTACCCGGCCAAGGCCTAAGCCTCCTCTCCTCCCTCCGCCCCTCCTTCACGCCCCTTAACGACCACGCTATCTGCACTCGTCGCTCCTCAACGGAAATCGACACCTCGCATTTCCTCTTCCCTCTTTCCGGTTGACAAAAAAAAGCATCCCCCATTGCCCGCCTCCCCTCCACCCCCATGTTGTGTCTTCTAGCCGTGGTCTTCTGCCTTCCATCAGCGTTCAACACACCTGATCCTATGATCCTACTCGATACCTGCTTTGCTGGCGAGCGGGAGAGAGCCTATGTCGACGCGCAGACGCCAAAGCGGCCTGGCCCGGTTCGGACGCAAAATCTGAGCAGCCTGCCTGCCTGCGCCGCGAGCTCGACCACCTGCGCCTTGCCTCGGTCGCCAAGTCCCACCAACCACACCGCTTCAAGCAGCCCGTCCCACTCGCCCTTTCCTTCATTCCCTTGCTCTATACTACCAGTAGCATGGCACCCAAGGAAGGCCGCTTCGCCTCGGTCAAGACGGACCCGCGCTTCCGCCGGGCCAAGGCGTCCAAGGCCAAGGTCCAGCTCGACGACCGCTTCAAGTCCGTCCTCGACGAGGGCGGCGTCTTTGCTGCCGACAACAAGCGAGGTAGGTGCCCTGCTCGTCCCTGGTTGCTCTCTGTGGGGCTTTTGAACGGGGAGGTGAGCTCTGGAGCTCTTGTCGGCGGCTGCAAAGGCTGACCCGCTGTCCGTTTCCCCTCACCTCCTGCCGCCCCTCTCTCCGCAGACAAGGCCAAGACTGACAAGTACGGCCGGGCCGTCGCCAGCACGCATGATCGCGACCAGCTTCGCAAGTTCTACAGCATCGGCGATGACGACGGAAAAAAGGACGGCAAGAAGGCCGCCGGCGCCAAAGGTGAGGATGACCAGCCGGCCTTTGTCGACTATGCCCGAGGCGAGGGCCTGCTGTCGTCGTCCGACGAGGACTCGTCCGAGGACGACGCGGCCGTCGTCGACGACGAGGACGATGAGGACGATGGCCAATTCATTGAGCTCGGCGGCAGCAAGCATCGACGCGGCCAGGGTGGCGAGGTTGAGGTCAACCTCGACGAGGAGGACGAGACGGACCCGTCGGCTCTGGCGTTGCTCGAGGATCAGGCCGCCGCCTACTCAGACGCCAACCCGCAGGAGCAGACGACCGAGACGCACACTAAGCGACTCGCCGTCGTCAACCTCGACTGGGACCACCTGCACTCGATCGACCTGTTCAAGGTCTTCTCGTCGGTGCTCGAGCTCGGCGGCGGCGGTCGCGGCAAGGTCGAGCGCGTTCAGGTGTTTCCGAGCGAGTTCGGCAAGGAGCGCATGGAGCGCGAAGAGCGCGAGGGCCCGCCCCGCGAGGTCTTCGTTAGCGAGCGGGCGCAGGCGAGCGATGAGGAGGAGGACGGCATGGTGATGGAGCCCGAGGAAGGCGTCAGCGGCTCTGAGGATGTCGAGGACGCAGAGGAGCCGTCCGAGGGCGCCAGCGGCTCCGACGACGACGACGACGACGCTGACGACGACGACGATGACGACGTCAACATCGAGGACCTCATGGCCGACAATAAGGGTGAGGAGATCGACATGGACAAGCTCCGGTCGTATCAGCTAGAGCGCCTCCGGTGGGTTCGCTTCTGCGCTCCTGTCTGCTTTTTCCGCACCAGCCAGTCGCTGACCACTGCCTCTCATCCCAACAGCTACTTCTACGCCGTCGCCACCTTCACAACCGTCGCTGCGGCGAGCTACGTTTACTCGGAGTGCGACAACACCGAATTTGAGCGCACGGCGAACATCATGGACCTGCGCTTCGTTCCGGACGAGATGGAGTTCGAGGACGAGGCCCGGGACGAGGCAACCGAGGTCCCGGCGCTGTACAAGGGGCTCGACTTTGTCACCGACGTGCGTCTGTCTCGTCTCTGCTTCTCGCCTGTACGAGCCCGTGCGCGGCTGATGCTTTGTCTCGCTCCCTTTCGCAGGCCCTCCGCCACTCGTCCGTCAAGCTCACGTGGGACGACGATGCGCCCGCTCGAGTCGCCGTCACCCGCCGCAAGCTCTCGCGCAAGGAGATCGACGAACAGGACTTCTCGGCCTTCCTTGCATCCGACTCGGAGTCGGACAACGAGGAGTCGCGCACGCGCCTGCGCCAGCTGCTGCTCGGCAATCTCGACGATCGCGACGAGGCCGCGGCGTTCGGCAACGACAGCGACGACGACAGCGAGGCGGGCGGCAAGGCGGGCGGCATGGAGATCACTTTCACGCCTGGCCTGACCGAGCAGGGCGCCGCGGCCGACGACGACGAAGATGACGAGAACATCACGACGCTCGAGGCCTACAAGAAGAAGATGCGCGAGAAGCGCCGCGTTAAGAAGGAGGAGCGCGAGAAGCGTCTGGCCGAGGGCGGCGGGTCGTCGGGCGACGAGACTGGCAAGCCCAAGCAGAAGGACGCAAAGAAGACGGGCAAGATCGCCAAGGACGATTTCTTCGCTGCGGCCGACTCGAGCGGCGACGAGCTCGACGCCAACGTCGTCCAGGTCAGGAGCAAGGCGAAGGGCAAAGGCAAGGAAGCCGCCGCGCCGACCGAAGCCGAGGCCAAGGAGGCCGCGATGCTCGACCTGCTCACACTGCCGTCGACGACGACGACCGCGGCCGAGGAGGCACTCGGCATCGACCAGACCAAGCACTTTTCGATGAGCGACATCATCAAGGACGAGAAGGCGGCCGGCAAGCAGAAGCGTAGGCGTGGCCCGCACGGCAAGAAAACTGGCGCCGAGCGCGAGAAGGAGGTCGAGCTCGGCGACAAGAATTTCGAGATCGACGTCAAGGACGAGCGCTTCAGCAAGAAGCTCGTCGACGACCACCGCTTCGCTATCGATCCGAGCAACCCCCATTTCAAGAAGACCAAGGCGATGAGCAAGCTGCTCGAGGAGCGGTCCAAGGCGCGCGACAAGCACGCCGGTCCGCAGGAGCAAACACCTGCGTCGGCCAAGGCGGGAGGCAGCAGCAGCAGCGGGCGCGACAAGGAGCTCGAGAGCCTCGTCGCGTCGGCCAAGCGCAAGGCCGGTGGCGGGGACAAGGCGTCCGGGGGCGGCCACGGCGGCGAAAGCAAGAAGCGCAGGAGGAAGTGATGACGTCGTTGCTCTCGACTCTCTCCCTCTCTTGGCCTGTTGTGCGCGTGGAGCCGCACTTGCACGAGACGGATGACCGGCGCTGACCTGCACAGTTGGCGCTCATGCGGTGCAGGGAGACGGTCTACTGCATGCTACGATTGACCTACGGGCTTGCCTGTATATTACGCACCTTGCCTCGTCGTCCTTTGGCGCGGTATCGGGAACGACCGCCCCCTTCATTCTCCCTTCTTCCCCTCGTCAACAGCTACTGTCGCTCCTGGTATGCAGACCGACCATGGCCCATCGAGCAAGCGTACACTAAGGGAGAGGGCACAAGGAGAGGGGAGCGAAAGCGAATGCAGGATTGATGATGCGAGGGCAAGAAGAGATGCCAGGCGCGGCCGCCCTCAATGGGGGCGGGGCGCCTGGAAGGAATAATAGGAGGCGGCATCGCAGTCAGGCGAGCAAGATGGTTGAGTTGGGGGTTGGGGGGGGGGGGTGACGAAGTCCGTCGTATGCTCAGGCGTGGCCCTTGGCGTTGACGTCCTTCGAGATCTTGAGCCAGCCGAGCTGGCCGACGACGGGCTCCCTGTCCTTGGGCAGGCTGTGCTGCGCGGGTGCGTCCTCAACGTCATCAACGCCGGCAATCTTGACAAGGTCGGGCGCGCGCGCCGTCTCGATTTGCAGCCCGCGCTCGTTGCACAGGTGCAGCAGGCAGATGAAGCAGTAGGACGTCGACAGGTCGTTGAGCTTGTCTGACGGGTAGACCTTCTGCAGCGAGTCGACGACCGACGAGAAGACGCGCGGCTCGACGTTCTCGCCCTCGGGCGGCGGCGTCATGGGCTGCAGGACAACGGGGTGGAATGGGGAGATCAGCAAGGGCATCGGTCCAGCTGGGGGCGGGTAGTACGCACCTCGTCGTCGTCCTCCTCGCCCTCTATCGGCGGCGCAAAAATTTCGAGGCCCTTCCAGATCGAGTCCTTGAGCTTCTTGACGTCGACTCGCTTGGCGCGCTTGGTGTACTTGACGTAGTCGGGCCGCGTACGCTTGATGTCCTGCGTGCCGGCCCACAGGTTCTCCTCATCCATCGCCGCGAGGTCGTCTAGTGGCGGGATGCTGCCGATCGAGACGTCGGGGTCGAGCCCGCCGTCAAATCCTCCCCCTTGCTCGTCCTCATCGTTGAAAAATTGGGTGCCGAACGGCGCCGGGTCTTGCGCTGTCGAGAAGACACGCAGCGTCAGCCACTCAAGTCAAACGGGTCGCGAAGTCGCTTGGAGCGAAGGAGACTGACAACCAAAGCCGTCGCCCATGCCGTCGTCGTCCTGGCCGCCCATGGCGTTGGCCTGCTCGGCCGCGGCCTGCGCCCAGAACTGCTCGTCAACCTCGCCGTCACCCTGCATGTCTGTCGGGTGGGAGATAGCGTAGCACAAGAGCGTCAGCAAGCGGCCGGTACAATGCGCAAGCATCGGAGCAAGCGAGGACGGACCTTCTGGGCGCGCGCGCTCCTGCTTGCGCATCCGGAGCTGAGATGGCATGGCGGCCTTTGAACGTCAGCATCGACTCGCCTGACAGGTGGCGGCACACGAGCAGGACGGACCGTGTACAGCTTCTTCGTGAATAGCCGCAGCAGCTGCTGGCTCGAAAAGTGCAGGTCCTGCGGCAGGAGATATTTGTCGCGCTCCTTCTCGAGCTCGCGCTCGCGATCCTCTCTAGCCTTGCTTTTGCGCTTCTTGCCGGCCGTCGTCGGCGCAGACTTTCGGTAAGCCGACAGCGTGAGCACGGCCTTGCTGCCGGCAGCAAAAATGGAGTCGTAGTCGGGCGTATCCTCGGCCTCAAAGTCGATTGCGAAAGCCGGTGTCGTCTTCTTGGCCTTCGCAGCGCCGTCTGGGAGAGCGCAAGCCGGGGGGAAGAAGGGCAGCCGCTTATTAGCTTCCGGCAGGCGGGACGGACTGCAAGGGGAAGAAAAAGACAAGATGTTCCTCACCCTTCTTCTCGCCGGCCTGCCCGCCGCCGAAGAGCGCCCCGCCGACGACGGCGCGGCGCACTTTCCAGTGCTCTGGCCCAGCCCAATTCTTGGCGACGAGCTGCCGGTCAAAGTAGCCAAACATGCCGGCCGCGTCGTCGTCATCGGCCTCCTCGCCGCGCATGGCGAGGATCAGGTCCTTGCCTGACGGCTGAAGAGACGGATTGTACGTGCCAAAGCCGGCCGAAGTCATGCTGAAGCCGCCGTTGTCGTGCGAGGCATTCTCGTCGTCGCCGCCGTTAGAACCCGGCGACGTATTGAGAAACGACGGTGCGCCAAAGCCGCCAGAGTAGTCGTGGCCGTCGTCTCCGGCGCCGTCGTCGGCAAAGAAGTCCTCCTGGCCACCCATGCCGCCGTAGTCGTAGTCGTCGACCGGGCTGGTATCCCCCTCGGCGCCTGCGGTGCCATTCGGTGCCGCCGACGACGACGGCGCGGCGAGGTTAAGCAGCGACAGGTCAAATTCGGGCACGCCCGCCGACGAGAAGGCAAATGTCTTGAGCGTCGTCGAGATGGGCCGCTCGAGCAGCTCTTTTGGGTTGGCCACGAGGAACGGCAGGAACTTGGCCTTGAGCGTATCGATCGCGACGCGGGTGTCGAGCTCCTTGGCCGGCTTCCTGTCGTCGGTCTCATCTTCGACGTCCTCGTCCTCCTCGTCCTCATCCGCGTCGTCCAGGCCGGCGTCGCCGGCGTCGAAAACGAGCTTTCCCCGGCCATCGACGCCCAGGTGGTTCATGAGCAGACCGCCGGCGCCTCCCTCGTCAAAGTCGGCGCTTGTCTTCTTGAACAGCGGGTCGACCGAGAACTCAAGATCGAGCTTCTTGGTCGACAGCGATGCGAAGGACGGGGCGAGCGTGTTGGTGTTGCGCGCCGTCTGGCAAGGATGGTGGGTGGGAAAGGGGAGGGGGGGACGATAAGTAAGACTCAAACCGACCGTGAAATCACGGACGGAAGACAGTGCGCACCTTGCGCTTCTTCTTGCTGGCCTCGTCGTCCCCGTCCTCGCTGTCGCTCCCGCCCTCGCCGTTGTCGTCCTCGCCCTCGCCGTTACTCGTCTCGGTCAGGCCGCTCAGCAGCTTGCCCGTCTCGGTCGCGACGCTGTCGACGCGCGACGTCCAGATCTTGACGCAGCCGTCGAGCGTGCACGAGGCCTTCTGGAAATTGATGCCTGTGCAGGTGCGAGGTGTAGGAAGACCGAGTAAGTCAGCGGGTCAGGAGACGGGCTGCAGGGGCGCGCGAAAGGGGGGGGGGACGCACTGTCGTCGTTCGGTCCATTCCGGAGAAGCGTCAGATCGGCGAAGTAGTCAATCAGGGCAAATTTCCAAGTGTTGTTGACCGTGATCTTCTGCTCGAGCCGCAGGCGCAGGTGGAGGAAGAGGAGGTGGTCAGCATGGGTTGCTGTTGATGCTCTGGGGCTCAGCTGTGGCCGCATGGCGTCCCCTCAGTGAGTCTGCATCCGGGACGTCCCGATCTTGCAGGCAGCCTTACAGCAAGTGCAAGCCCAGAGAGCGCAGGATGGATCAGACTACCACCCGTTTGACCCAGGATGCAGCAGTCGAATCCAGGCAGGACGTGACGGGCGCCGCGGATGGAAGGTGCCGCAGCCCCCAGCCCCACCCACAACGAGGTTCTCCGGCCCTCTCAGCCCCGCCCCAAAGCCCGCACATTCGAAGAGGGAGAAAGGAGGGAGGGGGCGTACATTGTCGGTCGCCATCTTCATCCACTCCTCGAACTTGAGGCTCATTTCCTCCATGCTCTCTCGGCTCGCGCCCTCGACGCCGTCGATGAGCCCACCGGCTCCAGCAGGACCGCCGACGACGGCCGATAGCCGGCGACCTGCGTTGGCCGTTTTGCGGATGAGGAGACCGGCCGCGCTCTTGGGCGTCGCCGGCTTGGATTGGGGCAGGGCGAGCGACGGCCGGGCCTTCTTGCGCTGCTGCTGCTGCCGGTTGGTCGAAGCGAGGGGGACTCGGGCGGCGGCGGTGGGCTCGTCGTCCGATTGATCGCCCTCGGACGAGGACGACGTCGCGGACGAGTCCGACAGGACGGGCTTGCGTCTGCCCTTTGACTGGGCGGGCATGGAGGAGACTAAAGATAGGGGTTGCCGAGAAGGAGGTCGAGGAGAGTTGGAGGGCAGGGAAGCCGGCTGGGTCAACAGGTCGCTCCCGCGTGTCGGGCGCGACGCGTCGGCCGAGCAGAAATGGCCAGCAAAAACAAATCAACCTCAGCGTCGCTGAGTTCGTTTTAAGCAGCGCGGGCGGATGCTCGCAGAGGCGTACAGTCGAGAATTAGGGAAGTGAAAAGCAGGGCATGAGATAGGCATGAGGGAGTCTTGTCGGTCGTGAGATGAGAAGGTGGGCGTCAAAGGAATGCGGCGCGCAACAGCGGGCGGCGGCCTGCGAGAGGCATACGGTCGTGCATGCTGTGATAGCCGGCTTGCGAGGGCGAGTCCGAGTAGCGAGATGAGGACCAAGAGGATGTGGATGCGAGTGCTTGGGATTGACCGATGCTTGGAGGGGCCGTCTGTCGAGGGAGGAGGCGCAACAGTGGGCTGAGGCAGGGGTCGATCAGCAAGCATTAGCGCGCGAGGCACAACGGCAGGCCATGGAGTTGGGCTAGAGCGAGAGGGACAGACTCCAGCAACAGATGGGCGGTCGAGGTCCGGAAGCGTGCGAGACGTTGCTGGTCCGTCCTCCTGGGATGCTCAAGAGCGACGCTTCGCCTCCGCCGCCGCTCGTCGGGCAACCCGGTCGCGGTCGTCCTCGATCTGCGACCATGAGGGCCACGGTACACCAGATGATTAGCCAAGAGGGTAGAAAATTCAATAGCAGGCCGACACAAAAGCAGGCACATACCGCAGCGAGCGTGCGCGCCCGAATTTCGGCCCGCTCCTCCTTGTTGCTGCGGACGTTCTCGCGTCCTTTCTCGGCCCTGCGAGCATGCGCATGCAAATTTCGCGTCAGCCTAATGTCATCCAAGACGGACACAAGAAGACAGAGACACACCGCTCCTTGATGAGGGCCTCCTTGCTCTGCAGGCAAGCGTGCCCGACCTTCAGCAGCTCCAGGAACGTGATGCGGCCGCCCTTGTGCGCGCCGAGCGCCGACGGGCTGTACAGCGTCGGATCGAACGCCCAGTGTTGCACGAACTCGACCGTCTTGATTCGAAATCCGAGCTGAGGTCAGCAAGCCGGCACGCATGAGAAGCGGGCGTGAGTAGGGTCAGCGCGTGCACAGGATCAGTGCGGGAAGGCTGCGCGGCTGCCGTCGTCGCCCGCGCTTACCTGGACCAGCGCGTCCCGGCCGCCGTGAATTTCAAGCACGTCTGCCTTGAGCTTCTTGGACGTCGCCTTTATGGACCGGAAGGCCGGGTCATCCGGGTGTGCGACAATGTTGCCGGTGATCCGCAGGAGCATCTGCGCTCGTGGGCCGGGGCCAGGCACCAAGGTGGAGAGATCGTCAGGCGAGGGGCCGGCAAGGGCGAGCTCCGACGCCGAACAGTCTCGCTGAAGAAGCCAGGACGTACCGAGATGACCGTCTCGGCCTTTTATCGAGGCGTGCGACATCAGTCCGAGCTGGTCAGCAAGCGGCAGTCTTGAGGGAAGGCTAGACGACGACGTACCTGGGCGTAGGTGTTGGGGCCGACGAGCTGGCGCTCGACGAACCGCTGCCACTCGCGCTCCTTCTCGACCAGGCACTTTCGTTTGAGGGCGCCGCCGTCCGGGTTGGACTTGATGTCGTCGCTGGTCGTCTCTGCCGCCAGACGGGCTTGGGCAGCCGCCGCCATGGCTTCTCTGGTCGGCCCAAGGGGCGATGCTGCTGCTGCTGCTGCGGGGCGAGGTGTCATCGGACTGCTGGCCTTTGCGCCATAATGCGAGCCCAGGCGCTCCGCGTGAGCCGGGGATGAGACCGAGAGGTCGCCGAGGTCGAGGTCGTTTTCCGAAAGGGAGCCGCCGGACATGTTCGTGACTTGTGTAGGGGCGATGCGAGGAGATGGGGCCCAGAGATGGGAGTCAGGCGGGCTGGCAGCGACAGGCTGCGACGGGCGATCTCAGCCCAAGAGCGCGATCGCAATGAAAGCAGCAGACACGACAGACGCATTCACGATCATATTCGTGGCTCAGAGGTCAGTAAGGTGATGAGAGGCAGATGAGAGGAGGGAAAGTACAGCGACCATCAAGCGCCATCCTTACTGACCATGGGCGTCTGGTCTGTACCGTCGGGATTGATACGGTACGTCCTTTGTTGGCTTGGGCGTCGGCGCCGCACGAGATGATCCATGCCCCTAACCATCACCAGCGCGCGCCTCGACAGGCCACACTTCCCGCGCACGCTCACAGTCACTTTACGTCGCAGCGCTTGGGCAGTAGAACGTTGTCAATGCATCTATTAGTTGGCGCACTATATCGAGGATTCTATGAGGACGGGCGGGCGGGGATCGATACAGTCGAATGGGAGGCGAAAGGCAAGGAAAGACGACAATGATGGGGCTCAGACGGCCGAGATGATGGCCGCCTCGACGCGCTTCTCCACTGCGGTCGCCGGCGTTGGGGTCGACGAGAGGTTCTTGCTCGGCCGGTACAGGGCGACGAAGACGGCGGCGATGGCGAGCACCACGCCGATGACCATCCTGCAGCGGGCAATAGACGAGCCCTGGTCAGTCGATGCTCGAGTGCCGAGAGGCAGGCGCATGCTTGTCATCCAAGAGGGAGTGGGGCGCACCAGAAGCCGTTCGCGCTGGAGGTCCAGTCTTGCAAACCATCGCCGGTGGACATGAGGCCGCTGCAGGATGCGGGAGGATCGCACATCAGCTTCAAGAACGGAGAAGACAAGAGAGGAAGCGTTTTTTGACGCACCTTTGGATTGACAGGAGCGTGACGGCACCGATCTGCATGATCATGTTGAAGATACCTGATGGAACGATGGCAAGGGCGTTGAGACGGTCGTACGAGGGAGTCACGGGATTGGACTGGAAGCGACGAACCTCCGGCCAGGCCAGCCTTGTCGGGAGGAAAGGCCATGATGAAGCTGGCAGCATCAAATAAAGAGCGAAGGTCAGCTTAGACGTCGCGACAACGTCGTGTGAGAGACACTGGTCGAAGGACGCACCCGACATTGAGACCGGCATAGCTGGTGATCATGCCGCCCGAACCGATGAGCATACCCGGCAGCTGCCAGCGCCAGTAGTCGGTGCCGTGACCGCCGTTGGACTGGACGACAAGCACTTGGCCGACCGCGGCGAGGACAAAGCCGAGCGGAATGTTGATCTGAGGTTTGGACTGAAGGCGAGGGACAGCCGTGATGACGCCGCCGACCACGAGCGCGATGAGGCCCATTGGGAGTCTAGGCGAGTGCAGGGTCCGGTCAGCGCAGGGTCTCCGTCGAGTCAGAGGGCCGGCAGAAACGTACAGGTGGACCGCCGACATGATGCCCGAAAACCCGCTGATGTCCTGGTAGTACGTCGCGAGCTGGTTCTGGACCGTGCCGAAGAAGCCGTACGGGATGAAGGACGCGAGCGCAAGCGCACCAATGTTGGGGATGCTGTAGATCGTCGAGGGAAAGATGGCTGCAGGGACGCAAAGGCTGTCTTCAGTTTTAGGACGGACCCAACGCGAGGACCTGAAAAAAAGCAGCGACTGACCGTGCGAAGGCTTGAGGCGTGACTCGTAGACGAAGAAGGACGGCACGAGGAGCACGAGCGAGATCAGGAGCGGCGCGAGGAAGCCGGCGCTCGACCAACCGTCGACGGAGCCGTTGGTCATGCCCTGCAAGGGAAAAAGGGTGTCAGCCGTTGAGTCGTTCCCGACAGAGGCGCGCTCGGGTGAGCCCACAGACGCACCAGGATGAAGAGGATCAGAGCGACCGTCATGCCGATCGAGCCGACAAAGTCGAGTCGCTTCCACACGGGCGTGTGCGCGTCCTCGTCCTCCTCGAGCAGCGGGTCGACGGCCTTGGGTGCCTGAGGCAGCAGGAAGAATGCAAGGATCGAGAGCGGGACGGCGATGATGGAAATCAGACGCAAGAACCACCGCCAGGACGAGAGGAGCGTCGCGCCAGAGATGATGAGGCCGAGCACGTTGCCGAGACCGCCGGTGAGGGCGAACATTCCCAGCGCGGCAGCCTGTTCGGTCGGGTCAGGGTAAAGGCCGACTGCGAGTGGGAGGAGATGACGAACGATCAGTTTCGTCGACCAACAGAGTCCCATCAGAACAGGAGAGAAGATTGAGATGCTCACCGATGAGGTTGATGGCCGACGGGATGGTTGCAGCGCCGCCGATGCCGGCGAGCGCGCGCAGGACGAGGAAGGCGATCTTGTTGTCCATGAAGCTCGCGATGAGCGAAAGGAGGCCGAGGACGGCAAAGCCGCCGGTGAAGATCCGGATGGGCGAGAACAGATCGGCAACGCGTCCGAACTGTAATGCGGTTGGCGAGGCTGTCAGTCGAGAAAGGCAGCCCAGGCAAACGGCGGGAGACGACTCACGAAGAGCAAGAACGACGCAAAGGTGATGGCTGGAGTACGGGGATCAGCATCAGTAAAAGGCTGACAAAAAAAAGGGGGGGGAAGGATTTGAGACTACGAACAGTAGGCCGTAACGATCCAAACCGCCTGGGCGAGGCTCATGCCGAGGTCGGCCGACGTGTTGGCGACTGAGATGAACATGCCGCTGACGGAGATGACGTCGACAAACTGGGCGGCGACAAAGGTCATGAGCAGCAGCGCTCGTCGGCGGTTGCTGACCGCCACGGGCGGGGCCTGCTCGACGCCTGCGGGGCTGAGGGTGTTGGCATCGGTGTCGAGCGCGAGCAACTTGGGTTCGAGTGGCGGCGTCGAGGGAGCGATGGTGGAGGCGGACGATAGGACGGACATGGAGGGTGAGGTGGGAGGGCGAGGTAGACGGTGCGAGTGAAGGCGATCTGGAGGGGCCAGAGAGGGTGTGATGGGCGAGGGGTGGACTTGATGAAGAACAGCAGCCTGTCGAGCGAGGGCGCCTTTTGAAGCACTTTTGAGGCTTGCACTCGGGCACTACATCCCAGTCAGCCGTGTAGAGCGTCCGGTCAGCAACGGGCATGGGCATGCTGGTGAGTCAGAGCTGCGCTTGGTGTTGCGGGTGAGTGGAGGTGCGGGCCCGTCGCTGAGAGGGCCTGGCGGCGAGTCCGGCGACGGGGGCGACAATTGCTGATTGTCGAGCGCGGAGGCGCACGGGCGAAGTGTGCTCGGGCATCGAAATCTCGGAGGCAAAAGCTCCCAAGCCCGAGCCCGGACGTCTGTCCGCAAGGCCGCTCGCTGTCAGCGACAGCCTGCCCATATACGAGGTTGATGACAGGGCGGCCAGGCTGTGAGCGGCAGCCTGCGACTGAGCCCAGCGAGGTCCCTCGTCAAGCCAGTCTTGCGCGCGCGGGCGGACATACGCCTGTTGACAGCCACAAGGCCACGGCCCGGAGGCGAGTCAAACGCATGCTCATACGCCGCTCTGCGTCTTCTTGCGGCCCGACAAGCTGCCGGGACGACCGCCAGCCGGTCGCTTGGGCTTGGGCCCTTCGGTCAGCTGGTAGCGGGGCGCGACGTACTCGGCCTCCGGCGAGGGCTCCTTTGGCATTGGCGCGAGCTGCGTCGGATCTGACGAAAGCGCGGACGGGGAGGGCGAGGATGCAGGTGTCGGGGGCGAGGTGGGTCGGGAGGACAGAGGCGGGGAGAGGGTCGCCTTGGGTAGCGAATGGACGGCTGACATGGGCGCACGCGTGGCAAAGTCAGCCAAGGTGGGAGGCGCGGGCGAGAGGAAGAAGCACAGATGCCAACGCAGGGTAGACGTACGGCTCAAGCTTGGATCGGTCGGCTTGACCTTGGGCTGGCCGACGGTCGGCAGCGGGTCCCGCTCAACGAGCGCCTTGCGGATGACAGCTCGCCAGCCACTGTACCCGCCGTTCGCCTCCTTCTCGGCCTCCTCGTCCCGCGCACGGGCCGCCTCGCGTTCGGCCAGCGCTGCGGCCGCCGCCGGCTGCGTCGCGCGGATATCCTCGAGCGCGTACAAGAAGGGGCTGAACGCTGCCGAGGCCCGGTAGGCCGTCAGGTAGGCGTCGAGCTTGGCCGGCAGGTCCTCCTCGGGCATGTCGACCGACAGGCTGATGGGCAGACAAAGTGCGGGGGTCAGACAGGCGCCTCCCGCCAGAGTGGAGCAGAAAACGGCGAGAAAGAGAAGACGCACAGGCCCCGGGCAGAAAGAATTCGGCGGAACTCGTCCGCAGTAAAGCCCTCAGCTGGCGGTCGGTCCGACAGGAAGCGATCGTCCTCCTCGAGAACCCTGCCCAAGCGTGCGTGAGACGCAGGACGCCGTCAGCGCAGAGCAGCAGGGTGGGGAATGAAGGGAAGACAGCGACGAACCTGAGCACGTTGCGAGCGTGATCCTCGAGGTAGGTCCGTGTTGGCTCGCGATGCGGCCACGAGAAGACTCTGAGAGGGAGCGCGTGGGACGAACGTAGGAGTCAACTGGTCAGGCTGGACGAGCGAACGTGCGAGAGAGGAAGACGACGCACTTCAACACCTCCTTGATCTCCTCACTCTTCCACTCGAGGAAACCCTCGCCGCGCCAGCCAGCCGGGTAAACGGGTGTGCCGTCCTCGGCATTGACGCCGCCGGGCTGCGACAGCCGGGCGTACACGACCGACCGGTTTCGGACGAGCTTGTCCTCGAGGTCGCGCACCATCTTGCGCGCCTGGGACGGCAGAAGACCCGTCGTCGGCACGAACTGCGGCGCGCTGCGAGGGGAACGTAGAGGGGCAGTGTTCAGCCAGCGAGCGCTGATAGCTGGACCAAACGAGACAGACGCACAAGAGAATGAGGAGTGGGATGAACTCCTCGATTGTGAGGGCGAGAAAGAGGAATGGCAGCATCCTACAAGTCGAGGAGGGAGGCGTCAGTTCAGTCACGGGGAGATGCGAGGGCCTGAGGCGAGACGCACCGTCGATTGTTGCTCTTGACGCGGCGGAACAGCACAAGGTCGCGGTACGTCATCTGGTGGCCGTGCTGGATCATCTCGCGCCGGATGCGATTCCGCTCTCGCCACTCTCCGTACGACTCCTTGACGCCGCCGTACAAGAAGCGAAAGTATTCCTTCGCCAGGAAGTACATCTTCCAAAGCCCGGTGTAGGTTGCCGGTGTCGGCGGCATGTCGCGCGGCGGGGGCGAGGGCGCAAGCGGGATAACGGGCAGAAAGGACGACCGGCGGACGGGCTCGGCCGAGGCAGCGGCCTGGTACGCTGGTGAGTAAGGGTGCGAGGGCGGCAGAGGTCGCGGCGGGCCGTCGCTGCTGGTGCTCAGTCGCTGGGGGACCGACGTAAAGCGGCGGGCGTCGTACGGCGGCGAGTTGGGGTAGATCGGCGGAAGCTCGGGGTCTGCGCCAAGCGAAGGCCGGAGGGAATTGCTGCTGCTGCTGGCGGTACTGGTGACGTCTGTCGGCTGGTTTGACGACGTCGAGGACGACGGTGAGGGCGACGGCGCTGCTGCCCCGGACCGAGGCAGTGCCCGCTCGAACGCCCGCGTCGGGCTCGTCGAGTAGGCCGCCGAGAGCGCCAGGCGGACGGGCCGCCTTGCAGGCTGCGTCCACTGCCGGGACGACGATCTCGCTGTCAAAGTCGGGCACGAGGGCGAGGCGACCACACGGTAAGACCCTGGGCAGGGTTGGGCCACGGACAGTCTAGGGGCGTCCCTGACCGCGCGAGCTCTCCACCTGGGTTGCCGCCCACGAGACGAGGCAGGGCGAAGGCGTCAGTCCGGAAGCTGCCTCCTTGGAATGGCGCGCAGTGTCAGACGGAAAGAATACGCACGACGATGATCCGATGGTCGTGAGTAGCCGTCCAGACATGGCGACCTGTGAGGGTTGGGGAGGGAGTGGTAGGGGTGAGAAAGGCGGTGTCGTGGTCGAGTGGCAGCTTGCCGCCATGGTGCGAGATCGAAACCTGCGCCCGCGCTCGTTCCTACTACCCGACCCCCATTCAGCCCGACGACAGGCCGCCTCTACAGCGCTCGATTATCTAGCTCGGCCGGACTTGATTCCTCCCAAATGCCCAAGGATCCAGAGCCCTCGCACCTCCAGCGCGACTTCACGCTCGCCGCCATCAAGGCTGGCGTCCGCACCGACGGCCGCGCGCTCGACGAAGGTCGGCCGTGGGCACTCGAGTGGGTGGGCGGCGAGGACGGCGGCGTCGAGTGCCGACTCGGCAAGACGAGGTGCGCCTCCTCTGCCAGTCTTTCAGGCTATCGCCCACCTGGACGGCAGCTAGGTTGACGATCATGGAACGCGAGGTTGCTGACGATCTGCCACGCTTCAACCCCGCTGGACCCCGAACTCAGCGTCTTCGCCCGCGTGTCGTCGTCAGTCGTCCGGCCGAGGCCCGACAGGCCATACGAGGGCCTCGTTGCGGTCCACTTCGAGCTGTCGCCGATGGCGTCGACGTCGTACGAGACGATGCGGTCCGTCTCTTCGAGCTCTGCTTGACTTCGCTGCGGTCCAACGTGCTGGAAGGAGCCCGAGGCTGACCCCGCTTCCTTCCGTCGCCCACACCCGTCCCCTTTCTGCCCTCCTGCGGCGACCCCAAACGTCCCTGCTCTGCGTCTGTCACTCAGGTCGGCCGAGGAAGAGACACGCCTGTCGCTCCTGCTCGAGCGGGCGCTCCGGAAGTCAGACGCGATCGACCGCGAATCGCTCTGCATCGTCGCCGGCGAGAAGGTGCGTTTCCGTCTGCCCTTTGCTGCCCCCCGTCGCCCGTCGTCACTGGTCAGTAGGCCAGTCTGAATATTGACTCCCAATCTGTCGCTCGTCCTGCGTGCAACTTGTCGCAATGACCCCTCAGGTGCTCCAGCTCAAGATCACGCTACACCCGCTGTCGGACGACGGCAATTTGCTCGACTGCGCCGTCATGGCGGCCATGGCGGGCCTGCGCGGCTTTCGTCGATGGGAGTGGGAGGTGACGGGAGGCGAGGTCGAGATGGTGCGTCTCGCTATCCTGCTCTCGCGTCTGGCATCTCGCTTGTGAAGGCTTTCGCCCCCTCGTGCTTGCTTTGCGAGAGCAGCGCGTAGGGGAGGACGACGAAGAGTGCACCAACCATCGCTGACTGTCTCCCCTGCCCTTCCCCGCCTCACAGTTCCCGCCGAGCCAACGGCCGCCAATCCCGCTTTCATTGCACCACGTGCCGCTGTGCATCACCTTTGCCTACTTTGAAGGGTGCGTCGCTTCTTGATTTCTATCGCCTTTCCTCCTTCATGCGGTCGTATACTTGGGCATACACGGTCTTGCGCAGGGCTACCCTCGGCTCCGATCTCTCTCGCAGTCTGCATCGCGCAATCGCTGACCCTGCTCAAATCTTTGGTGTGACTCTGCCTACCCACCTTGGCCCGCGCGTCCGCCAGCCTCCCGCCAATCCTCGACCCTTCGCTATCTGAGCTCCTGCTCGGCCCGTCACTTCTCACCCTCTCCCTTTCCTCGACGACCCTCTCCTCGCACGCCGACTCAGCCGAGCTCAACCTTCTCTCAAAGACGGGCGGGGTAGCTCTTACTCCCGGCGAGCTGATGGAGGTTGTCCGGCTCGGTGCCGGTCGGTGCGCCGAGTGGGGTGTGTGGCTCGACCGCCGGGTTAAGCAGGAGGTTGAGAGCCGAGGGCTGGAGGGCGCCCTATGAGCCGAAGATCTTTGCTTGACTTTTGTCTTCGGGCGGGCGGGATCCCTGCTGTCAACGCCGCCTCGAGAGCTGCTCGTACCTGGCCGGCGCACTGACTGGAGGACAATGTGCGAAGGCGAGGGGCGACACCAACCAGTCGGGCGCGCCATCAAGAACATTTCAACGTCAGGGTCGACATGGTCCGGCGAGCGGGCGGCCGAAAGTACAACTGAGGCGGCTTCTACGACCGCCTGCCCTCGTCCAGCAACGCTGGATGCGAGAACAGGGACGGCGAAGGAAAAAAAAAAAGGTGGGCGAGGACGGACGAGACGCTCTCAAGAGAGGATCCCGACCTACCCTGCCCCCGACTTCCAAAGGCATTCCCAATGAAGGGGCGCCCGCGTAAGTCGGAAAAGGTCCGCGAGTCGGCAAAACGACGTGATCGCCAGCTCACTCGGCAGACCTTTTGATCTGCCGGACCCCGAGGGGGAACGGCAGAGATGGAGCCCGCGCTGGAAGGAACACGCAAGATGACGAGCGCACGAGGACGACGACCAGGGGAGGAAAGACGAGCAGACCATCCCCCTTCTTCTTCTCTCCGGCGGAGGTGCGTAGAAAGCGACTGCGAGTACGACTTTGGGGTGCGTGTCTGGCAAAGAAGCGGCTTTAGGTGAAGACCGTGGCAAGGGGTATTTCAAGCGCGGTTGACTAAGGCTGGGGATCGCCGCGCAACGGTTGTTCAGGACCAAAGTCACTCTTCGAAGACTCGAATGCGGCTTGACGAAGGGCTTACTCCTTGGGAGGGGTTCGTGCTTTGTCAAGCCGGCAGGGAGGGAGGGAAGAGGACCCGAGTTCCTGAAGCGGTAGTTGCGCTGACGAGCCGTCCGAGCCGAGACCAGGTGCGCTGCGAGGTTGAAAGAGACTGCCTGGGGCTTGACCTGCTGCTGCTGCTGCGAGCTATTGCTGCTGCTTCTACGGCGGTTCTGCGGAAGAGGGCGAAGAAGGGGGGCCGGATTGGAGATCCATCCTGAGGTGGCGACAGCGACCGACCAACCGAGGTGGCCGATAGCGGGCGGACGACTGACAGCCGAAGCCTGAGCGTTCGTGTGGTAGAGTGGGGAGGAAGGAGATGGGGTTGAGGACGACGTGTGCGAAAGAGGAGGATGAGTTTGGAAGGTGATTGAGACGAACGAAGGTTGCTGGCGAGGACCGTTGACGGTGGCGAGATGTGGGTGGGTGGTGGGAAGAAGGGGAAAAGCCTTTCCTCCAGCGACCCTTCTTGACCCCCCGCGCGGCCGCTCGAGCGAAAATTCCGCGCAGCAGTCCACCCCACCCGGGCAGACGATCGGACCCGTTCGAACCCGCTCGAAACCGCCGTCACAGACATGTCAACTCGCACATGCAGATCGACTTGTCTCGCTCTGACTCATCGGCCAGGGCCTGCGGCCCGTCGATTGCCAGAATCGTCGAGCGCCGTCGCTGTACTGAGGGTGCAGGTGCATGTCATGAGTAGTCTCCTCGCCGCGCTCCTCGCTGCCATCGTCGCATCAGGCCATCTCGACCGTGCTCGGCGGGCGCTCGACTGTTCCCGATGCCGGCAGTGGCGTCAGCAGATGGCGCGTCTTGATCAGGTTGGCGAGGTGCTCGACCTGCAGAGGAAGCGGAAGCATGGAAAGCGGGCGATGAGTGGTCAGCAAGGGAGGATGATGCGCGACGGACCTTGTCGAGGTCAAGGGGACAAAGGGGCTGGGCCCCCATGGCAAGGACGAGATTGAGCGGGACAAGGGAGCACACCTTCTCGGCAGTCAACCCAATGTTGACGTCCCAGCGCTCCGTGAGGCTCTGCCCTTGATAGTCGAGTGGGCGCTTTTCGACCTCTCCCAGTCCGCCAGCCGTTGTCTGGCCCTCGAGCTCCGTGTCCTGCCGGGGACGGAAAGAAATGATAGACGTCAGTCGTGTACGAGAAGGAGGGTCTATGTGAACTGCGAACGCACTCGGTTCTCGAACCAGATGAGGCGCTCGATCTGACTGTATGCGCGTGCACGGAAAAGATCGGTTGAGAGTCAGGAACAGGCGGTGAGGACCTCGGTTTGGGGTCCGGCCAGCAGGTGGGGGGGACAGAGACAGCGGAAAGGTAGCAGGCAAAAGGGACGTACTCGATCCATCCGCGCAGGCGCTCCTGCTCGATCATGCGCCGCGCGAGGTACTCTGCGCCCGCCGGTGCGAGGTCGAGCAAAGCGCCGAGGCCGGCAAACGTGATATTGACGTAAAGCTGCAGACAAGGAAAGAAAAGGTGGGAGTTAGGGCAGAACCCTATGAGGAGGCGCTGGCGTAGGTGAGCGTGCTCACCTTGGAACACGACAACAGGTTGTGCTCCATCACGGCCCGGTCGAGGACCGTCTCTGGCCCGACCCGATCGCTCCTCTTCTCACCCCCGTCCACCGCCATCTCACCGCCATCTTCCTCGTCCTCGTCGTCATCGAGCACGACGACGCCCTTCAGGCTCGGCAGCCGTGCCACCTGATGAGCCTGCAGGCCCTTCGCAAATTCGGCCACCTCGGCCGGACGGATGACGTTCTCAAGAAACATCTTGGAAAGGACCGAGTATGACGATAGCGAGGCTGCGCGATCGTCCCGGTAGAGCGAGGACAGCATGCGCAGGCGGGCCGGACCGGCGGGGCCGAGTATGCAACAGACGACCGACGCGGCGCTGATTGCGAGTCGAGAGGCGGCAACGTGGCGGGGTCAGCGCGGTAGATGGGGCAAGTGAGAGAAAGGGCTATTCAGAGCAGGGCGGACGGACAGCGTCTGCAGGCGGTCCTCCTCAGCCAGGTCCGCGTTCCAGCTCAGCTCGAAGTAGCGGAGCGCCGCCTCGTTAAACTTTCTGCCAAAGTCGAGCAGGCGAGCCTGCGTTCCCATCGTTAAAAAAGCGAACAAGCTCGTCAGCGTCAGCCAGGGTCGTGCGCGATGTCATGAAGAGAAGAGCGGCGACTGCGGAAGAGGAGGGAGAGAGACGGACGTTGCAAAGCTGATAGGCGAGCTTGGTCTCGGCGTCATCGCAGTTGTGAATTAGCGCCGACGCCCGACGAAAGTACGACTGGGCCTGACCATCGTCCCCGACCTGTCCGATAGCAAGAGCGAGCGGTCCTCGTGTCAGGAACAGGGCGAACGGCAAGATGCGCGGTCGGCGGCGGCACGGACCTCAATCAGGAGGCGGACGATGTGAATCAGATGCTTGAGCTTGTCGGTCTCGCTCATCTTGCTGTGCGCGTGCGTGCCCCCAGGATGCAGACAGCGTCAGCTTCTTTGCCTTGAAGGGCGCATGATGGGACGCAAAGGATGCCAGCACGCACACGACGTTCGAGTCGAGCGGCACGCCCATCAGCACCTTGGCCGCCTCCTGCCACTCCTCGTCTCCCTCGAGCAATTCGGCCAGCTGAATTTTGAGCGCCGAGATCTAGAGCAGGAGCAGAAAGAGCCAGAGAGCACTCGTTAGCTGCGAGTCTGAGGGGGCGACCGCGAGACAAAGCCCACGCACCTGCTCGTCGTAGTTGCCGCTATGCGACCCGACCGTCGCGAGCGCCTTCTCCAGCACCTCGCGACGGACCTCGGCCTCGCCCTCCTTGCCCTCGGCAGCGGCAGTAGCCAGCTTGCCCGCCGCGAGGTCGTCGACGAGCTGCGTCAGGACCTGCCGGCCGGCAACGAGCGGCACAGCCGGATCTTGGACGAGATGTGCGATGAGCGCAGACAGGCCGGGCAGGGGTGACGCGTAGAGGCCCGGCAGAAGGGCGAGGTAGGCCGGCAGGCGCTCCTTCTGAGGCAGATCGGCGATGGCAGAAAGGTCCAAGGACGACGACATGACGAAATGGGAGGGGGGTCGGCTGCCCGGGCAAGGCGCTCACGGGCGATGGCTGTGACGAGGGCGAGGAGAGCGTCAAGGGCGTAGGAGGGCGCCAGTGGCAGCGAGAGTGGAGGGCTCGAGCAGCGGCGCAGGCGAGACGAGTGGGCGCGATCTCGTCCAGGGTGGCTTTTCAGCGGTGTTGGGGAGAGCAAGAGCAGGTAGGCGTCCGGGGCTCGCTTCTGCACAAGTAGCTGAAAGCTGATCCTGTGGTTGAGGGGAGCAGGTGGTTGTTGAGGTAGATGGCTAGAACGGGGCGACCTGGTTGCCGACCGACGTCCCATCAACCCGTCGCCCGACGGCGCCTGCATGCCACCGCTTGTCTTGCGTTTTGTCCTTTTACCGGGTGTGAACATCCACGCTCACACCGTGCATCGATTCAGACATGCGCCATCGTCGTCGAGGACGTCTCTCTCTTGTTCATTAAAGCCCAAAACTGCAGACAACGCTTCCAAGCCCAAAGTGTGCTCTCGATTGCAGTCCTTTTCCTGTCCCGGCTGCTTCTTGCTTCCATCCCTTGCTTGCTTCTCCTCTCTATACTGACCGTCAGAGGACGATGAGACGTGCATCAATATCTCGGCCGCCTCCTGCACTTCGCGGCGAGCAGGGCGGGACGGTGTGGGTGGGTAGGACCCCTGATCAAGAGGCGGACGGTGTAAATGTCGAGCATCCTCTTGTCGTCAGTGCTCATTTTGCTCCTTGTAGACGGCCAATCCTGTCAGCGAGCGTCAGCAATCTTTTCAAAATGAGAAGGAGGAATGGCTCCGCAAAAAGTGGAAGCGCGCCGCACGTGCGCTGGTCGAAGAAGACGTCAGTCGACACTGTGGCCGCCTGTCGCTGCTCCTCGCAGCGCTCGAGCAGCTGAGCTGATATGACCCCGAGGGTGATTTTTGGAGAGAGATCAGGAACCGAGGACTGTCTGGTCAGCTCCGACTCCGAGCGGGATGAATCGCAGGCGAACGTGAAAAGGGCGGGCGGCGCACCTGCCGTTGCGAGTGCCTGCTCCTACACCTCGCGCCGGACCTCGGCCTGGGCCTCGCCTCCCTCGAGGCAATCGTTTGATGGTTATGCCAATGGGGGGGGAAGGGTACTGATTTAGCAGGGAGAGGGGTAGGGGAAGGATACAGGCGAGAAGAGCGTCGTCGAAAGGGCGGGACGCGCGCCAGCGGCGTTGCAGCAGTGGCCATGCGGGGCCGGCTCGAGAGCTGAGCGTTGACGGGCTGTGGGCGGCCCGCGGCGGTGAGCAATTCGTAGGCTCTCATACCTGTCATATTGTCGAAGTGGTTAGTACAGCGAACGTTTCTGGTTCGTGTAGGGAGGCATATGACGACAGAGAGGGCGGCGGCTAAGGAGCTGGCAAAGGGGAGGGGAGGTTGCGCTTGCCATCTCAGGCTCCGTCGCTCGCGACGCCGCTGCGCGCGCCTGCAGCGGTCGCCGGGCCAACGTCACGTGACGCTTCCATGCGTTTTCGGCGAGCGGCCAAAACCGCCGTCAGCTCTCAGCCTGTGCCCGTCAACCGTGACCTCCTCCCTTCCTTTCTTGACCGATCTCGCTCGAGTGTCTAGGCGTGGACTGCGCTAAACAGGCCTCCTGTGGGACGTTCCGGGATCGTATCAGCTGAGGCGGACTTCCTCCCCCCTCTCCTTAGGGCGCTGAAGCCGCGTCCCCCCCCGGACAGCTTCTGCGCCCGCCTCTTCACCCGTGAGTCGTTCTCGTCTTTCCTTTCTCTTGTCTTCCCTTTCGTCACCAGGATGGTTTGAAGCATTTGGTTGGTAGCCCGCACGTCTCGCAACCTCGCGGTCGGGACATCAGTCCCGTCTTGGGACCGTCCTGACCGCTTGGAAGCAGATGTGCTGGCGATGCAAACACCCATACTACCGTATATACTCTGATCCCTCTCTCACTTTCCTCCTTCTCTGCCCTTCTTTGTTCTCCGAGAAGTGACGCTGACTTAATGATTCTTCGCTCCCTTGGTTGAACCCAGGCCCATTCATTCTTCTTGTTGTAGCCCTGCCTGTACTCATGCCCTGTCCTGCTCAATGACCGAGCCCGCCTTCTGCCAGCCTCGAGTTCCGTGACGTCTGCCTTCTCGCGCGCCATCCTTCCCGCTAACCTAAGCACGCCCGTGTCATGGCGGCCGAGCCGCGCCATTTGTAGCGTCTTTCCACCCTTGCTTCCACGGCTCACAGCTCGTCTCGCGGCCTTGCCTTGACGCTCTGTTCGACGTTGGCCAGGTCGATATCGGCCCACAGCGGGAAGACCGCAGGCAATGTGTCGGGGTCGAGCGCAGGGAAGTTGGTCCGGATGGCGCACAGAAGGGCGTCGTACAGGATCTGTGCGCGTGAAGGCAAGCAGAAGAGCGCGTCGTCAGCATCAATGTTGCGCACGCCGTCGCAACAACGCGTAAGCAAGCAGTTCTCGCACCTCGTAGCCGGCCGCATTGAGGTGCAGTCCGTCCCTGAGCACTTCGTCTGTCCGCCCGAGGTCCCCATCGAGCGCACGCTCGACCGCCCCGTACACATCAACGACAACGACGCTCTCCTCCATGCCGACCTCCTCGACGGCGACGGCGTACGCCCGCGTCGTCTGCTGCGCGCGGTCGAGTAGCTTGGGGGCGATCAGACTGGCCCGCGTTGGCGCGTGAATCGGCGGTGGGGTGAGAAGCAGCAGCTTAGTCTCCGGCGAATGGACCCGGACGTGCGCGATCATGCGCTGCAAATTGGCCTTGAACTTGGGGATGGGGAGCTGTGCGGGCAAGGGGGGCAATGCGGACGAGGGTCAGTATCTGAGCGTCGTTTCGGCAGGGAGTGGAGATGGGGACACAACGTGCTGGGGCGACGGAGACAAGCAGGCGTCGTTGGCGCCGAACCAGATAGTCATCAGTCTGATCCGTGGAGCGCTGGGAGCAGAAACCTCTGGCACGATCTGTAGAAGCGAGGCCGAGCCCTTAGCGAGCGGGACAGCTGGGGCGCGAGAGCGATGTGCGACGCACCTGCTCAAGGATCGGCAGGGCCCTGCTACGGCGCATGAAGAATTCAGCAGGCGGCGGACAAGGCGCAGGACAACGAGTGCAGAGAGAGAGACGCGCGCACCACTCGGTGTTATAGCCTGGAGGATGTGCGCAAGTGTCAGCATCAAGACTGGCTCCACTCGAGCGGGTGGGATCGCGCGACACGGGACCGCGCGACACGCGCTAAGGGAAGGCGCACCTCCGAATCCGCGACCGACGATGTCGAGCTTCCCTGGCAACCACAGACGCGCAGAGCAGTAAGGTCAGCAGCTGACTGTGACATGAGCACGAACAGGCAGCTGACAGCTCACGGCAGTAGGAATCTGGGCGAGAGAAGGGGCATGGTTCCGTCAGCCAAGGTGCGCTCGGTCGACAACAGGCGCGCGCAGAAAAGGAGGGGCTCACAAGCGAGCCGCTGATTCATTGATCCTTCGGCCCACGTCTCAAGAAGTCGACCGAGTGGACACTTCGGGTCAGCCAAAAGCCTACAGCTTTCGCTTGGGCTTCCAGAGGCAGAGCGCGTTGCGCACCTGGGTCAGACTGTCCCCGAACGTGACGATCGCGTCGTAGGGCTGAGCAGGAGACGCCGCGGCCGTCATGGAGCTGCTGGCCGTCGATGTACCCCAGTTTTATCACGTCAGCTGCAGATGCTTCGTAAAATGATGACCATAATGTACGACTGACCTGGCAAGTAGAGCGAGGAGGGTGGTAAACAAGCAGGCAAGGCTCAGGGGCGAGAGCATGGGCGTTGAGAAGACAAGAGCAAGTCGGTCCGTGAAGTGAAGGCTCATGAGCAGTGATGCGCAGTATGCGGCGCGCCAGCCAGCCAGCCAACGCGCTCGCCCCCAATGCGCTCCCCTATTCCTGATTCCCTTGACAAGTGCGCGAAGAAGAAGCATGGCCCGACGCATGCGAGGCAGGATCTAACAAGTCTTCCAAAAAGGATCTCCAAGGATGAGGGCCGAGAGGGAGGCCGCTGTCGCCGCCGGCTCATGCGCTAGGTGCAGCTCGAAGCCCGCGGGCTGGTCTTCCGCTCTCGTCGCCCGCCCCATCACGTCCCCTTCCTTCCCTTATCCTCCTCGACCCTCAGCGGCTCGCTCGCCGGCATACGGCTTCCATCGACGCCTGAATGTGCGTCCCAGCCCATGGACAGGCTGTCCCTTGTCCTCAACGCTCGCTGAGCTGGCTGCTCCGGCGATCTACGGCCCTTCCTTACTCAGCGCCGACGCTCGTCCCCACCAGCTCACACCAGGTCCCCTCAACCCTCGACCCTCGACAGCTCGCCGACCGAGCTCTTTTGTGGTCAGAGAGCTCCCCTATCCTTCAACGCCGACCATCAACTACCTCCTCCCAGCCGTCGACACCAGCTCGACGCTACAGCGACCGCTATTCGCCTGTTCCTCGCCCCGTCGTTCGGCGCAGCCCTCGTCGCCCTCGCCTTCGCGTTTATCTACGCGCGCAAGCAGCACCAGCCCGTCTTTGCCCCCCCTTCGACCGCGAGCATGTCAAGCCAGGTTTCTCGCTCGGCCATCAAGGCAGTTGCCGCCATCGCGCAGTCGGAAGGCGTCGGCGCGACCGTGAGGCGCTCGATCGGAGGCGCGCGGACGCCGAAGATCGACCCGTTCCTCATGCTCGACCATGTACGCCTCTCGTCCGCCCTCAGGAATCTGCTTTCCGGCCTGACACCGTTCCTTTCTCGGCAAACTGCCAGTTCGAGGTCGCGGAGGGAGCAGGCTTTCCGGACCACCCCCACAGAGGCATGAGTACCGTCACCTACTTGCTAGACGGCCAGTTTCAGCACGAAGACTTCGCTGGCAACCGAGGAACACTCAGTGCGTTCGAACAAGTCGCCGTTCGCCATGCAGACGTCCTGATGCTGACACGATCCCCTTACTTCTTCTCGTCCCGCGCAGATGCTGGAGATCTTCAGTGGATGATCGCAGGCAGGGGTATCGTTCACGCTGGTGCGCCCTGCTTCCCTTCGTTGCCGGCGCAAGATCTGTCGCTGACACTCCCCTCTCGCGCGACGTTGGCCGCTCTGCAGAAATGCCGGTCCACACCAAGGGTGGGCCAAACCCGGTCGGCCTGCAGCTCTGGATCGACCTGCCGAGCGAGCACAAGTGCATCTCATCCTTGCCTCTGCGCCTCTCGCTGGGAAACACGTGCTGACCACCATCCCCCCCTCCCCCCTAACCTTCGCCCGCACAGGATGATGGAACCTTCGTACCAGGAGCACAAGAGAGAGGAGATCACCACTGTCACGCCTGCAGAGGGCGTCTCGATCAAGGTCATCGCAGGCGAGTCACATGGCGCCGTGGTACGATTCTTTCCCGTCCTCCTCCGTCTGCTGCCCCGCTCTGCTCTGCGCCGAGCCTGGGCTGACTGTGCGTCCCGAACCATCTGCGCTCTCGCACACAGGGCAAGGTCGTCCAGAATTTCAACTGCCAGTACCTCGACGTCACGCTCTCGCTGCCCGACGGCCAGAGCAGAGTCTTCCTCCCCATCCCGGAAGGCTGGACCGGCTTCGTGCGTCCGAGTCTGACCTCTCTGGGAGCGCATGCATCCAACTATCCGCTGACCGTGACGCATGCACCCTTTGCTGCAGTTCTACACCCTTACCGGCGCCGTCTCGGTCAACGGCACGGCCTACCCGCCCTTTACAACCGTCGTCCTCTCTTCCGCCCCCGGCGAGTCGGGCGTCGAGGTCGCGTCGGCCCACAGTGCGGTCGACGGAGACGAGACGCGCTTCGTCCTGATCGCCGGCCAGAAACTGAACCAGAAGGTCGTCCAGCATGGCCCCTTCGTGCTCGACTCAACCCAGGGCATCTACCAGGCGTTCGAGGAGTGAGTTTCGACTGCGTCTCTCGCGCTTAAGCTTGGAGCGGCGACGCGCGTTTCTTCGCCGGCCCCTCCTCATCTCAAGCATTTTTCTGACCATTCTGTCCTTGCATCTCTCAGCTACCAGGAAAAGAAGGGAGGTTTCGAGCGGGCCGACGGCTGGCGATCCGAGATCGGGCAGAGGATGGCGCACTAGGCCCGCCCAACCCTCCTACGAACCTCTTCCTTTTCCCCTTCGCAGACCCAGCTTTCTTCGACCCGCTCTCCCATATGATTTCATGTACGCAATCGCTCGACCATGTGAGTCGAACAAAGCAACTGCGCGAGTCGCCGGGCAGTCGGCAGCGAACGGGTGACCCGCAAGTGACGCGGAGTGACGGCGGCCGCAAGAGACGAGTGCGGGGCCCCGGGCCAAGGCGCCCAGGATCCGGCTCCGAGGCGCGGCGCGTGCACACCGACTCAAGCTTGCTCGTCGCTTTGTTGCCCTCCGACCTCTCCTCCCCCCCCCCCCTTTCCCTCACTCCATTCCAATTCACCTCAGACATGGCCGTCAGCAAGGCCTCTCGCTCTCGCCGCCGACTCGTCTGGATCGGACTCGGTGTCGTCGTTGTCATCGCGGTTGCTGTCGGGGTCGGGGTGGGCGTTTCTCAGCAGGCCAACAGCTCTGGCTCATCGTCCAGCTCGAGCGCGTCCCCGTCTGGCTCTGGCTCGTCGTCCTCTGGCACGTCGGGCAACCTTGCCACCTCGGGGACCGACGGCTCAACTGTAACGCTCGACAATGGCGACGAGAGCACGTACCGGAACCCCTTCGGCGGCGAGTGGCAGTACGACATCGAGGACTTTGGCGAGGGCGGCTCGTTCAAGGGCGGCCGTGCCCAAGACTGGTCGCCGCGCGTGGGCGACGAGTGGACCTGGGGCAAGGACATCGCCCGAGGCGTGAGTCCTGGCTGGCTGCATGCTGTCCCTGTTGTTGAGATACAGGAGGGGTTACTGACGCCCCTTCTTCGCGCTTGACGCGACTGCCTACGCGATGATTACTTCGACCAGGTCAACCTTGGGGGATGGCTCGTGCTAGAGCCCTTCATCGCCCCCGCCATCTTTGAGGAGTGGCGCAGCAAGACGGGGATGGACATCATCGACGAGTACACCCTGTGCCAGGCCATGGGCGACGAGAAGGAGGCCGCGCTGACTGCCCACTACGAGACCTTCATCGTGCGTCGAATTCCTTCTGCGTGCGCTGACGTCCGACCCATCGCGCCGCGCCGCTAACTTCAGCACGAGGCAGACCGAGCAAGACTTCATCGACATCGCCGCGGCTGGCCTGAATTGGATACGCGTGCCCATTGGCTTCTGGGCCGTCGAGACGATGAGCGACGAGCCCTTCCTTCAAGGCGTCTCGTGGACGTACGTCTTCTCGCGGCCACCTTGGCTATTGTACGCGCCGCTCGACCTCCTTTGCTGACGAGAGCCTCTTCACCGTGACTCCCAGATACTTTCTCAGGGCCGTCAAGTGGGCGCGCAGGTACGGTCTGCGGATCAATCTGGATCTGCATGCTCTGCCGGGCTCGCGTACGTCCTCCTGCCCTGCGTTCCTCACTCAGGGTGCGGCTTCTGACAGCGCGCTCTGTACCCCTTGATCATCCGACAGAGAACGGCTGGGTGAGTCTTTCCTGTACGGCTCGAGTCCAGGTCCTTTACCGCTGACTCGCGTGCTTGCCACTTCTACAGAACCATTCTGGGAAGGGTGAATCCACTCTGTCTTTGGCGCGCCGCGCGCCAACGCTGACACCCCTCGCACCGATTGACCGCAGACGGAGAAGTCAATTTGTGCGTCTTTCGTCCTGCGCCAAGCGAAACAGGGCCTGCTTGTGGCTGAAAAGACTCCTGCCGTCTTCAAACAGCATGGCGAGCGTCATGGGCATCGCCAACGCCGAGCGCTCGCTGTCGATCTTGCGGACCCTCGCGCAATTCGCTTCGCGCCCAGAGAACACCGCTGTCATCCCCATGTGCGTGTCGTAGCTCAAGACTGTCGCCCGTTTTCCCAATTGCTCTTTGACTTTCCTCGTCACGCCCGTCAGGTTGTCGATCGTCAACGAGTACCTCAACTCCGCGATCACGAGGGAGGCGATCGAGTCGTTCTACCTGGAGGCCTACCGCACAATCCGCACGTCGACGGGGATCTCTAAAGGCCCCATGATTGCCGTGATTGACGGCTTCAGTGGGCCAGCCGCCTGGTACGGCTTTGCCGAGGGCGCCGACCGCATCGTGCTCGACCAACACCCGTACGCTACATTTCTTGATCGTCTCTAGGACGATGACTTCTATGAGACGCTGACACATCCCTACCGATCTACGCGGTCAGCTACATCGCGTTTGACCCGGTGCGTGTGGCTTGCTCTTGTCCCCTGGTCGCTCCAGCTTGCCGGCTGATGATCGACTCTGTCATCATTGCAGGCGCTCTACTCCATGTCGACAGCCGAAAAGTCGACCCGCGGCTGCCTCTGGGCTGGCGCAACCAACACGTCGTCGGCCCGCACCGGCGTGACCATCTCGGGCGAGTTCTCCGGCGCACTGACGGATTGCGCATATTGGCTCAACGGTCTGCAGCCTCTCTTGCCCCCGAGCGTGCTCGCTGCCGCGCCTAGGCTGAAACTGTCGCAACTTCGCTCTGGTTTCCCGTCAGGCATCGGACCCGACGGCATCGCAACCTCTGTCCTGTCGGACGAGATCTGCAGCCAGTGGCGCGATTGGCGTACGTGGACAGACGAGCAGAAAGCCGAAGTCAAGACGCTCGTTCTCGACGAAATGGACGCGTTGCAAAACTTCATGTTTTGGACGTGGAAAATCGGCAACAGCAGCGTCCTCGGCTACGCCAGTGCGGCGGAGTGGCATTATCAAGCGGGTCGCATCTTCCGCGTTGTCTTCTTCACCTCAGACGCGCTGACACAGCTCCCGACCCATGTCTTTGCTACACTTTGAGCAGCTCGGCCTCAAGGAGGGTTGGATCCCATTGGACCCCAGGGAGGCCGTCGGTCGGTGCGCTGCCAAGACAGACCCGGTCCCTATCCTGTTCGACGGCAACTACCCGGCCTACGCAACTGGTGACGGCGACGGTCAGGTTGTCGCGTCGCAGACTGAATCTCGACCCTGGCCGCCGGCTTCGCTGCTGTCGGTCGACACTCCCCCAACCGCTCTCCCGAGATAGTGCGTCTCGACCTTGGTTCACCGATTGCAGCGGCTGTTGCTGACGCTTCCTTTCTCTTGTTGCGATCAGCACCCCCACCGGCTCGATGGTCACCCTCGCTGCCGCCACCTACACCCAGGGCTCGACGACTGTCACCGTCGGCTCGGGATGGACCAACGCCGACGACTCGCAGGGCGCCTTTGTCCCGATTGAGGGCTGCTCATACCCTGAGTGAGTTGACGGACTTGATCTTTTGAGCTCTTGCCCCTTTGCTCGCCGCGCATGCCTTGACGCGCGCTGATCTGCCCCTTTGCAATTCAGCGAGTACGACGCAGGGCTCGGCGTGCCTGCGGCCGCAGCGACCTGCACCGGAGGGTCGCAAGGCGCCAAGCGCCGCGACGCACCTACACCCCGACGCCTCTCTGGATCGTCGTTGCCTAAGCCAACCGCGCTCTATCGATGAGCGCGAGTCGGTACTAGGGCACAGCGGTTCCCGGCTGGTCTCTCGTTCCGAGGACAACTCCTCTTTCCTTTCTCCCGTACACTCTCCTCGCTCGGTCGCTCAGATCGTCCCTCAGGCTTTCCCTCGGGCACGATCAATCACTTTGGTCAAGAATTTTCTCGCTCAGCCCATGAACACTTTGATCTATATATGCTCGCGTCGAGCTTGCAAGCCTGCGCAAGAATCCAGGTTCAGAAGCGAGAAAGCGACAGCGCTGACCGAGTCGGCAAGGCGGACACAGCGGGAGTGGAATGCGACTGAACCGATGGGATGACGAAAAGACAGGTGGGCTGCAGAGGTCGTGATGAGAGGGAGGGCAGTGAGCATCGAGGGCACCGGGATTGACCGCGAGCAATGCTGCTGCATCGCTCGGCCTGGATGCCGTCTCTCGATCGCGCCCGCCGACGGCGAGAG